>JAJHUR010087154.1:0-87115 GCA_027495735.1 Lutjanus campechanus | reverse complement strand
CCCGAAGAGATTAGCAATTAACAAGCCTGCTCTGATGGGAGGAAGATAATGTTTCCACCCTCTGAGTGCAAGGAGACCATAACGTCGCGTGTGTAAATACATCTGGTGAATGTAAGCTTTAGTAGTGTTGGAGTTGTGAACTGCAACCTGCGTTCATATACTACATATACATGACTTAAAAGATGTTTTATAAAAGATAACTGACATCTTTTCTTTTCTCTTTTTTCTTTCCTTTACTTGCTCAGGTTGTAGGACCAAGAGGACCAGCTGGCCCAATGGTATGAACCAGTTTCTGCATTTAAACATTTTTCCTTAATTTCTGCTGTTTGAAAAGTTTTACAGTCTTTATGTATAGAAAAGTTAAGCTAGAAAGAGACTGCATTTAATATAAGATAAGATAGGATATGAAACTAAATGAAACGATATACAATATACGATACGATCTGATAAGATACGATTAGATATGGTTACAAATGGTTTGATAAGATTACGATATGATAAGATTATGATAAGATTCTGTTCCTTAAGATAAGGAAAGATAAAATAAGATCATAATATGATAAGATACAATGCAATTAGATATAATTACAATCTGCTAAGATTAGATAAGTTTACAATATGTTATGATGCAATAAGATTATGATACAGTACGATTAGACATGATTAAGATAAGATAAGATAGACAAGTCATCAGCAGTAATCAGCCAGTTGGATTAGATTACACAGCTTTATTTAGCCCCAGTGGAGAAATTAATTTGCCACCAAATCCACTCATACAGACAACAAACAATATGGACAGTACATTCACAGTACACAACAAAAGAATCAAAGACCTGACTTATAGTGATGAACATAGGCCACAACTAGAAGTGTTCACTGAGAAATCTGACTGTACTGACAAGAATACAGATGAGTATAGAATGATAATAGAGGTATATTTAACTAAAATAAAAGAAGAATACAAAATAGAAGCTAGATTTAGAGCATTTCGAGACAAAAAAGACTAATCATATAGGTATTTCAGTGCCAGTTGCAGTGACTGGAAATGGAAACTGATCTGACATAACAGTAGCAGAGTTCACAAGCTGCAGCTGTTTCTCCTGAGAAAATACCTGAAGTCACTGACTCCTTCACTGTCTCCTGTTCACCAGGGCCCACCAGGAGAGCAAGGACCCCGCGGAGCAAGAGGAGATAAGGGAGAGAAGGTCAGTTTGAAAACATGATTTAAAAATGACTCCTCTGTCTTGTCATCTCACACCAAAAACTAGCCCCACACTCTGCTCCTTAAAGAGGTACAGTGTGTCCTATTGAACCTGATAGCTTTAGGTCTTTGGGGGGGGGGGGGGGGGGGGGGGTGGACCTGATATAGCTCACAGGTTTGCAGAATGGTCGCCTTTCATTGAGCAGCTCAGTCTAACTAGTCATGTGTCGTTTCCATTAGTCTGTGTGGTCTGGGTTGTTTAACAGATGTGGGACTGTCGGAGGCTCATAACGTAAACCTCTGCTGCTCTCTGAGAGGCCTCAGTGAGGCAGTGTGGGAAATCACGCGTCGCCGCACTCGCCCGGCTTTGATCGTTGCATTAATGTAACAACACTGGATGTGATAATGGCTGCAGGCAGAGGTTTATGTCGTGTAGTTGCCTTGTTTATGCAGATTGAAGCACGAGGTGGATTTTGGCGAGCAGAGGTTAAGCAGCCTGTTAGGTGCTCAGCACATTCTTTGGTTCAGTTTCAGGATCCCCTCACAGGGTAGTTTGTCACTACATGCACAGAGGTATGCCAGGTAGTCTGATGTGCTCTGATAAATCATCAGCTCTACAACTGCAAAAGAAAAAAAACTCTGTCTTTTGTTTTGAATTAAATATTTGACCATCATGCAAGTATTACAGCTCTGTGTTTAAAAGTCTAGTTTGGTTCAGTTCATACAGACAAACTTCAGTCGTTTGCTGGTCAGCTGTGGTCGAGTCCACTCATGTAGAGCGTCAGCGCAGTTTGGAGAGGGTTCAACTGAGCATTAGGCTTCTGTCAACAGTATCTGACAAATGTAGTCCAGTGGTGCATCGTCTGCCAGCTGCTGTGTAATGATTTATCCAAAGTACAACTGAGCTCAGATATTGGCACAACAGCCTGGAATTAATCAATGGTGACTTGTAACGATTATTATTTAACACTTTAATGAGCTCGTACATGCTTAGAAAGTTTATGATATTTGGCTTGATGTGCTCAAAGTTAATTTAATTATAAGATTACAACAAAAAACAGGATGATTTTTAACTCAAGGATATGTAATTAAAAAATAAGTTTAATGCAGTTTTATGCATTGTCTACAAACAAATCACTGAAATGTTACTTGTTAGGTGATTGTGTCATATATTAAAGAGTCATGAGATATTTTGACTAGAAATTAGATAAATTTACTTTGTAAGATCTTCTGTTTTTGCAGTGAATTTGCATTTCATATCAAATTGGCTGCCTTAGTTGTCAAAAAGCCCACTGCTGATAGAAGAAATGTAAATATAAGCTGCATGTTTTGAGTGAAGTAAAAGTAATTTGTGGATTAGTTCGTAAGTTGATCAACAGAAAGTATTATTTTGGAAGTAAAAAGCAGACTGTTGTTCAGACAAAACATTACATTTCAATTTGTCATCTTTGGAAAATTGCAATGGCCTTTATTCTTTGGGATTTTTTTCTTCTTTTTTTTACTATTTCTTTACATTTTATGGACCAAATAACACACAGAATGGGGTTATTGTTAAAAGAATGCATCATTTGAACATTTCTGTCACAAATAATTCATTTCAGTTCAATTTTATTAATATAGCACCAAATCATAAGATACGTTATCTATTTATGAAAATATTTACAGACATTCAATAGTTCCCACATGAGCAAGCACCAGTGTAACAGTGGCGAGGAAAAACATACTTTTTGAGGGGCAAAAACTTTGAGAATAAATTTGATAATTTGGTATGAGTCATTGCAACAAGTGATCTCCTCATGTGACCTAACTTTTTGTCATATTCTTGTCCTTTTAATGGATTTAATAGAAGATTTTATTAATTTTACTATTATGTATCTATTTCAGGGAAGCCCTGGTCCCCGCGGCAGAGATGGTGAGCCTGGCACCCCCGGAAATCCCGGCCCCCCTGGACCTCCAGGACCTAATGGACCCCCTGGCCTTGGTGGAGTAAGTATCCCATGACAGGAAGCTGGTTAGTTAGCATTCACTGCAGACAGAGTAGTTGACAGGTTGAACACTGATGCCAGGCCCAGAATGGCTTCACTTTGACTGGGTGGAATAAGCAGAGAGAAAATGAAGCAGGGAAAGAATCCCTGAGCACAAAAGATGTGGGAAATCGCCGGCGTTGGGAGGAGGCAGAAAGACAACAGTGAGTAGATGCAGAGAGAGAGAATAGATCGAATGCCTCTCATTCTTTGCAGGAGAAAAGGAGGGAGGAGGTGGGTTGAGGGGAGAGGGGAGGTGGAAGGGCAGGAGGTACTGTGGTAGACTTGGGGAGGGGAAGGGAAGGGAAGGAGCTTTTTTCAGGGGGGGGAAACAAGAGGAGTCTTTGTGAGGGTGAGAGAGATGAAAAGTGTTCACATGCCCTCTGTCTCTCCTCTGTCTGCATCAGGATTCACATAATAAGCTCTGCTGCTGACAATCTATTAAAAACTGATCCTCTCTCCTGCCAAGATGACACAGCATCCTCCAAACAAGCAAATTACTGACAGCATCTGGCCTCCAAGATACATACTTTAATTTTACACCAAAAAACATAGCTGAAGCTCACTTTTAAAATTAGTGCAATTTAAAGCATTTGTTATACATCAACTTCTTTTCTAGTCTACTCCAACCAGATTCTTTACCTTACAGTCAATGTGATATTGTTCCTTTTCAATTCAGCAGTAATCTCAGCAGATTTTCGATTTCCAAGGGGCATTATCAACATGCGCAGACCAAAGTGCCTCAGAGCAATGAAACATGTGACATAGCAATGTTTGGTCTGTTTCCAAGTAGAGCGCTACATGGCATTTACCTGGTTGTGGTCTTTCTTGTATTACCTAAACACTGCACTAAAATATGTTTGTGAAAACATTCTAGTTGCGAAATAGGCAGTGTAGTAAGATAATCTTGATCCATATTTGATCAGCACTGCCTAGTTTGACAGCTTGATCTGAGTTTTGTGAGCCAGTGGCGTTACACTGGATGGACCTGCTGTTGTGACTGGCCCGGCCAGATCAATGGCTGGTGTAATTCTCTCAGAATGGGCCAGATGTATTGATGATTCGCCTGGTTCCCAGGCGAGCAGATGACTATAAAAGCTTAATTTCATTGAGACATCATAATTAAAAGGCGCCTAAACAATGTTTGTATTTCTTGATTTAAAAAATCTAAATGCTCTCTTTTCTTTTGCCTTCTCCAGAACTTTGCTGCTCAGATGGCTGGTGGTTTCGATGAGAAGGCTGGCGGCGCACAGATGGGTGTGATGCAAGGACCAATGGTGAGCGAGCGATGATGAGACCTGCTGCCACTTCCGTGTTTTTCTTTTACAGTCGGCTGCTTATGAATCTTTTTGGATGCTACAGTCTTGGATGGGTCAGGAAAAGAAGAAATGATTACAGTAGATCATCCCATCTCAAGTGTCTTTGAACAAAACTCTGAATCCCCTCCAGCTCTTGTGCTGTTTTTTCTTTTTTTGTGTGGCTGATCCTGCACTTTAAACTTCCTGGAGCAGCACAGAAAACTTCCTTACAGGAGCCAGAAAAGCATCACATGGTTATTAAATATGAAAACTCCAAGATGGACACATCATCATCATCTTCTTCATCATCGTTGTTCACCAGGAGAGAAGATAACCATGTGGGATTTTAAAAAAATCAAGGATTGGAGGAAACAAGGAAGATTATTGATTCAAGACTATTCCTGCAGGCATGTTGTGTTGGAATAATTGGAAAAATGAGTTCCGGGCTGGGAAAATTCACATGAACACCTCCTCGAGTTGGCAAAAGAATTTTGGCACGACTTGCAGAGTTGTTGACGTCACATATGCAGAAACATGGCAGATGAAAGTAAATGCTGGATTGATAACTTTTTATTAATTCATGTATTGCATCAATTTTTCACTCACATGTAATTTGTAATATGGTGCTGTGTGGTAACAGTTAGTGTCTGTCCATGCAGAGTGACCTAGATTCGTTTAAAAAGTTATGTACTGGCATTAACACTTAAGTCAGGTAAAGCAACATTTCAGTGGTTTTAGGGAATGTTCTGGAGCAGCAACAAGTCTGGGACAAAATCACCTCAAAGTGTTCCAGCATACTTGGATAGTGACGTTAATCTTCAGTGGAGCGCAAGTCTCAGCCAACTGAGACATACAACAGCCCTACCCTTCCCTTTATAGTGTCCATGTTGTTTCCATATTAAGGCTGGGTTACCAATAAGGATTATTTTTTAAACCAGATTGAATCTGGTTTAATTTTAAGTTATATTGTACCAAACTTCTAAACTAGTTTAAAATTAAGAAAGATTAAATTTAAACCTCAGTTTTCTCTTAACTATGAACCCAGGTTAAATTTATTTATGTTGCACTAAAAAAAAACCTTCAATTTAAAGACTTGTGGAGGTTTAACTTTTTTGAGATGGACTGAGAAAAATGCCAAGTTTCTCGAAAAAAGTTAAATTAGAGCGTCTCTGCTGAGTTATCATAAGAAGGCTAACTAGGCTAACTAACTTTTTAGCCTGCTAGCAAACAATGTTGGCTGGCTACCAATTAAACTTTTTTTTAGCTAGCTAGAAAATCATGTAGCTCATACTTTAACTTTTTAGCAAGATATCAAACAATGTAGCTAACATTTTGTTTGCATTTTAGCTAGCTAGCAAAGGTTATAACATTTTGTTATATTACTAAGTTCTGAGAGTCAAATTAATTTAGATTAGTTTTAGCTTTAGCTAATTTAAATTCTGGTTTACTCATTTTAAACCTAGTTTAGCTGAATTCTGATCTAATCTTAGATTAAGTTCATCTTTGTTGGTGTAACCCAGTCTAACACTTAAAAGCTCATGAACACACCAGAGTGGGAAGAACGACTTCCGAGCTCAGCAAATGGGACCATCCGAGGAGCAGGTGAATGCGACGTAATCCCAGCGATTTTAAGCATCGCCCATGTATTTTGCCTACTTGGTAATGGTTTTGTGAGATGAGAAGTAAGCCCCTCCTGTGTTTGAGAAAAGGAACTCCAAAGTCCTGTGTCCTGATGGAAAATAAACACCTCACATGGAGTACAGAGGGGTAATTTTTATAAAGTGAGGAAACAGCCATTGATCGTCATTATATTTCAATCCCATGAAAAACCACTGCTGCTGGCATGGCAGCCTGCCTGAGATGGAGTGAGGAGCGCTCTGGGAGCTATTTTGGTTTAGAGAGTTGCGGAGCAGCAGCTTGGCAGCCCAGCGGAGGTTTGAGACATCAGGAGGAGGGGGTTGTGGGGCGGTTGGAGTCGATCAGATCCCCACAGTTAGCAGCCGTCTGTGTGGCTTCACTCCTACTGACTGTCCTTCCACATGCCTGTCTGAGAGCTCGCCACAATACTGGGTCCTTTTTGAAGCCAACCCACGTTTACTTTGGCGTTTAGCAGCCTGCTGGGGGAGAGAGCAGTCAAAGAACTGCGGACTGTGGACTGATGTTAAATCACAAGAAACGCTTATAACCTCTCATACACCTCCTCGTATCCATACACCTATGTACCAAACACTCACAAACACAGCACTCTTACTCAAATAGGCACACATATGCACGTCCCTCAAACACACATTGAAAAGTCCTACAGATATAGAGCCCCATTGATGCGTCTCTCCCCGCTGTGGTGGAGGCTTCCCACATCCACTGAAAGGGGACTTTCATTCGCTTCTGAGGACCACTGTGTCGTGCTGTGACGTTTTCTTTGGCTGCCATCCCTGATTTTTTTTTAAAGCACAACCATGATGCTAAAATGTGGGTTTATAAAAGCAGGTCTACTGAAAGGAATATGTTTTTATCCATGAGGAAAGCTGTCACAAGTAATGTGACTCAAGAACTGAAGAACTTCACTGACACCAACTCTTATTACAGTTGCATCGCTCCTTGCACAGCTGATTTTCTTCGTGCATGTGTGTGTGTGTGAGATAGAAAGGCAGACAGCAGGGATTTGGCTCATCACCTCCGCAGAATGTGATTTTCTCCTCTCGAGCAGCGATGCATGAAGACGAAGCAGAAATTACTTTGGCGTGTGACTCCAACCAGAAGCTCTCGCAGCGCAGATTAAAGGTTCAGTCAGGGAGAATTTAGTCGAAGAAAGAAATGTCCTCCTGTCCTGATGACTGAAACACTTAAAGGATGAAGCGTCTCCCTTAAAACCAAACAGTTCGTGTTGTTTTTCATTCCATGTCAAGGTGCAAAAAGTCATGCAGAGTTCAAACACTTGGGAGTACAGCACTGCCGCTCGTGACCTTTGCACTGGTGAAACGCACAGCGGGTGGGAAGAAGAAGAAGAAAAAAGGGGGGTTGACAGTGAACAGAGAAGGATAGAAAAAGTCTAAATGCCACTGAGGAATTTCAAACGATTTATGGATTTGACAAGTAGAGCTGTTGAGTTTTATGTAGCTTCAGGGCAAAGCAGGTGATATTTTCTTTTTAAAGCCTCTGACATAATTCAAGTGGACAAAAATGCATCCTTTCCCCTTAAAATCTACCCTCAGAACTAGAAAATGCTGATGAATAATCATGTTTTACAGTCTGTTTTAAGTGTTTGTGTAGTTTAAATGGTACGTATTATGGTATATTGGTGAAGGATGTGATTATTTGTCCTTTGCCTGATGTTGTGTCCCTTGTCTCTTCCCCTCAGGGCCCTATGGGTCCCAGAGGACCACCTGGCCCCACTGGATCACCTGTAAGTACCTCCTGTAGGCCCCAGACATCACACAACACCGGGTGCACCTGTAGACGAGATCCTGTGTTCGATCACAGACAGGATACTCGAGGCTTAATCTCACAATTGTGGCTTGATGTAATGTGTACATATATTGTCTACTTCACCTGAGGATGTTTGAATTTTTAACAGACACACAGAGAAATACATTTGTAAAAACTTATGTATTGGCAAAATTGTGTTCCTGGCTCCACATTTTTTGTTGGTGTACCAGCCAGTCCATTCATGCAAGTTTTTTTTTCATATAAAAACATTACAGAGTAGAATATGTTTTCAAACAAAACATAACAGAAAAAAAAGTTAAATTATGTTGTGCATGGCATCATGTTTTCAAAGAAAACAATATTCAATGAATTTATTAAAAACACACTTAATAAATGCATTGTAACAGGTGTGATAGTCAATGTAATAGAAATAAAAATAGGGTTCACTTTACCCTAAATAGGTAACTCAACCAGGCGGTCATACACATTTTTTATGGGTAAATAGATAAATAAATAGATAAATATTATTGTCACGTTTCTGCCATTCAACAAAAATATAATCCAACATGAAATCTGATAAGATTTTTTACTTGCATCAACGATATCTTCCGACATTTCCACCCAGTGATTATAATCTGCATCAGACATTCTATTCAATAAGGGGACCTGTAGGTTTTGTCAAGTTTTTATTACAGTAATTTGGTCACAAAAAAGGTTAACCGTGTAGTTACAATCCCTGTTAAAGGGTTAATAACAATGATGACCCCCCCAAAAAGGCCAGTGAAGTGGAGATATCACAGGCCCACATAGATCAGTGTTTACACACAGCCCTGTTTTAACTGCGAGCATCTGCTGTGGCACACAGAATACTTTGGTCTCACAGCTGCAGCCTCCGGGGCTTTTTCCGATGCCACAGCCCGAACAAACTGCAGAACACCTGTCAGTTTACCGCCGTTCACAGAGCCTATGGGCTTACACCCTCATGAACACACCCCGCCTTTTTCTGCGCCTGGCTGCGACCGAGCTCCCCCTGTAGCCCTTTGAGCCCTCCCAGCCTCCTGAGTAAAGCTATGAAGTTGTAGGCGATGCCAGCTGACGTGCCTCAACTTGATGGTTTTACTCAACCTGAGCCCACATTAGGAGAGATGGATTTTCCCCTTGGACACCTTTGACTGCTTTTAGACAGAATTCAAACAAACAGGATGGACTTCCTCAAGCAAGATGACAATTTTAGGGAAGTTATGTCATTTTGAGTAATAATTATAATAATAATATTGTGTTCCTTTAATATCACGCTTTCAAAGGTTAAGCACATAGTGTAAGATTTAGGATTTACGGAAGAAAAATTCAAATCAGAGATGCAGCTATGAAGACTTTATTATCTTCAAACCTAAACAAAACTTAAGACAAAATCCTTTCAAATTGGGAGTCTGTGGTCTAATGTGCATCTCTTCTGGGGGTCCCCGATAGGAAAAAGCTTGAGAACCCATGAATTAGAGCACATAATGAAGTAGCACTGAGCCGTATATGAACAGATGAAAGTGCAAGTGTAGAATCAGAGAAGTTTATACATAAACAAGTAAAATATGGAAAAAGAAGCAGATGAAATTGAAACAAAGACGATCACCACTATAAGTAACAGACTTTAAGCAAACAAGATGCAAATATAAGAGATGATCTGATCTAAAGCTGATAAAATGGCAAGAAAAGAACGAATTTTCTATTCAAAATTCTAAACTCTTGAATTTATAACAGATAAAAGTGCAAAATATATCTAAGTACATATAAAAATACTGAAATGATTATACTAAAACAAGCACAATTAAAATATGTAAAGACAATAAAGTTTAAAAACAAACACATTAAAATAATAAGTAGCTGCAGCTTATAATGTCTTAAACTCAGGGTACTGAACCATGTCTGTTGTACGTTGTTGGGGGCAGATTTGCAGGTTTCTCATAACTCTTCGTTCTAAACTGTAAATTAATTAAAGTAGCAACAAATCACACAGATTTACTTCATAACCAATTCATAATATGAGTATAATTGTTACCACATAATGATGGTTGCCTTTACAAATAAGATGTATGGCTAGAACTAACAATTTATTTTCAGTTGCTTCAAATTATTGATTATTAATTTATTTATTGATTGTTTGCTCTATAAAATCTCAGAAAATAGTAAAAGAAATTTGAAAGGATGCACTCTCCCTGTATTGTGTGTGTAATTCTGTTTGTACACAAAGTCACATATTTCCAATGTTTAATACCCATGAATTAAAAGGTAACACACACACACACACAGATCTTTGGGACAGAGTCGACTAATCTCAATTTCACCAATTTATTCTAGACTTCTCAACAAACATGCTAACATTTCAGTCCAGTGCTCAATCTGTTGAAATGTTATCGTGCTTGTTGATAAGGCTGGAATAATGTGTGTGTGGTATTTGTGTATTTTAAGTTGGAAAAAAACAAATCATTGTGATATCCTAAAGCCCAAATTGACGTATTCAAATTGCTCGTTTGGTTAGGCCAACAGTACAAAACTCAAAGATATTCCCTTTACTATCGAAGATGGTGATGAAAACCAGCAAAAAAATATAATTGACCAGTCAATTGTTTTGTATTTTTGCTTTAAAATACTTGTTTATTTTAAAAAATACTGAAAATGGTCATTTAAATAATGGGCAATACATTTCCTGTTCACTGTAACTGTTTTTCTTTAATTTAACCTTCTCTCAGGCACTCTCACCGCTAACCGCTTCTCTCTTTTATGTACATCTCAGGGTCCACAAGGTTTCCAAGGCAACCCAGGAGAGGCTGGAGAGCCCGGACAATCTGTAAGTACCCCACAGAGACCTAAATACTCGCTCTATAGTCTATAAACCTCTTCTCCTTTTCTTTATCTTCTTTTCTTTTTCAACTCTATGGAAACTTCAGCCTCACTGTTACTGTACTCCCATAAAGTTTTCTAACACTTCCTCACCTTTCACTGCTCACCGCTGCAGTAACTTCTGTATCTTTGTCTATTTCACCAGCCAGCTCCTTCAGTTTCAACATTTACAACCTCTTCAGTCAATGCATACAGTGTCTTAAACCCCGGGTACAGAACCGGGTCTGTTGTACGTTGTTGAGGGCAGATTTGTAGGTTTCTCATAATTTTCTTTTCTTTCTTCACTCATCTTTTACTCGCCATGTTTCCATCAACATATTTTCATGCACATGAAGTAGAAAAGTTTGATGGAAGCAGAAAAATTTGAAAAGTTTTTACCCTCGCTCAATGTGTTTTTTTTGGTTTTTTTTTTTGCCTTTTTTGAAAAACATATGAAACAATTCTGCATTAAAATGTCTAAAAACATTTACATTATCCCAAATGTTTCCAAAAATATTTAAGCACAAAGGAATCCCTAATTTATTGAAGTTAAAGGTCCATTTCCTGCTAGCAGTTGCTAACTAGTTGCTCTAGCTTTTGGGAAAACACAGGATGCATGTGATCGGTCAGACGGTGAGGAAGGAAATAAAACTTGCATGTCAAGACAGACAGATTTTCTGCAGCTATGGTGGTTGTTCAAAGGTTTAAAACTGAAGATGTCCTGTGCTACTTCACAAAGTCATCAAACCGCATCTTTTGTTATTGTTTTAATGTGAGAGAGACCCCCCAGCACCAGAACTTACATATTGTGTGTTTAATGCACTTAATGGGACGTGGAAATACCTGTTCTGAATAAGTTTCTGTCTCCTCTTTGCTCCCATGGCTCTATTATACATCCATGATCACGCTACATGGATTTAACTTTGCCCACATTAACACAAGACACAAACAAAAATGTCATATTTTCATCATGTTTTCTACATTGATTTCTACTTCACTGTGTGAGGTGCAGTCTTTGTACTGTGTTATTTTGTTGCGCCTTCTTCCTCTGTAATGGTTTTCGAACTAGAGAACTGGCGCCACCTGCTGCTTATCTAGATAACACTCCTCCTAATAATTGCATGACTGTAGTGGATGGAAACAAGCAATCATTCACACGTTCTTGAGCCGATTCACTCACAGTTCTGATGGTCTTGTTTGCTCATGTATGTCATATAGAGGCATCAGTATTAAACTGAGGCTGTTTTATAACCACTTGAAAACTCCTTGTAGTAGCTTTAATTGTCATCCTCCTGTAGAGTACCATCACAAAACATAATTTGGGTTGTTTTAAGCACAACAGCATCTGATTTTATGTGAGTAAGAAGGAAAATAATCACTTTCAGTCTATGTACAATATGTATATAAATATGTAATTTCCCATAGCTGTAAGGTGCTGGAAAAGCTTGAAAATGCACTTTGAAAGTGCTTGAAAAGTGCTTAATTTGACTTTGGAAAAGGTGTGAGAACCCTGGATGAATTTGGATGGAAACACAGTTACTGACAGCTTCCGTTGTTTGTTGTGTGTCTCGTGCTAAGTTATATTTCTCCCTACCAGACAAAGTTTTAGTTTTAAGTTTTAGTTGTCTCCCTCCTTGCTGCTCCAGCTTTAGCCCGTCTCTGCCCTTTACTGTAGGTTCCTCCCTGACTCACCTCTGAGGAAGCTTCCAGTAATCAGACTAAACCCACTCTACCCCGTCCGTCCTGCTTCCTCAGCAGGTAGACGGTGCCGGGTCTCCCCTCTGCTGAGTTAATCTGCTCCTGTGGAGTTCAGATATGCAGCCTCGGAGGTGCCCTCTCTTTCAAAACTGTTCCAGCACATCATTATGTGCAATTAAAATCAAGTCTCCTTCCAGAAAATAACTTGACAGATGTAGCAGGGTCACAGTGTTGGCCAAAAGCGGAGATCATTTTAGACTTTGAAATCACAAAGAGTCAAAGATGGTGTTTTTTTTCCATCAGAGCATAAAATTACCATCAAAATTCCTTTAATTAGCTAATAAGATAAAACAAAATGTTGGTGTTTTTAATGTACCATCCCTTATATTGTTACAGGTAGGGATGTTAATGATTAATTATTAATCGATTAATTGCCATTAAGAATTTAACAGATTACTTATTAATCAGTAATGGCAGTAATTTGACATTGTTTTGTCCGGAGGAGCTATTTGTTGAATAATGAAACTTAAAACTAAACATAACATGAAAAAATAAGCAGAAAAAATGGGGAAAAGAGAGAAAAAAGCGAAAAAATGAAAATGAGAAAAAAGAGGGGGAAAAAAAACAAAAATTTTCAACTATCGGCTAAGGAACATGCACAAAATTTGCAACCCTAGTTGCAGGTCAGTGTTTTATACAAGTTTTTTGTGTCTTTTGTTTTGCCCATTTAGTCAAGACAGACTAACAAAGAGAAAAAGAGGGAGAGGGGTATTTTAATTTTAATTTTAGAAAATAGTGACAGAATCAACAAACACATGCAGCGAGAACGATGAGAAAGAAACTGGCAGACAGAAAGAAAAAAGATGGAAACATCTGAACGTGTACTAAGGATTTTGGATACAGATTAATGCAACACTAACTTATCTATACTTGAAATGATGATCGAAGTTGAAGCCTGAAGCGTTTATCGTCGCCCTCTGTTGGTCACGAATAGAAACCATCTCTCACCTTTGCTTGTTTTCTCCTCACTTATAGGGCCCCATGGGTCCCCGTGGCCCCCCTGGACCACCTGGAAAACCTGGAGATGATGTAAGTGTGTCTTTCATAACTTCATAAAGCTGTAAATACATTTCCAACAAGCAGGAACTCCGACAAGGCTGATAGCTACTGTCCTCATATCAACAGGTGATATGAAGACAGTAGCTATCATCTGTGTGTTCTGTAACATAAAAACACCTCTGCAGAACATTTGACTTAAAACCTCCAGACAGAGAAGTAAATTTTCACATCATTCATTTTAATTCATTCTATTCTAAGGATATTAAATTACAGTTTAATCCATCATTTATTGATTTTATCGGTCTGTGTTTGCTAACTCATCTTAGTTTTTCATGGTACAATAACTGCCTTGGAAAACATCACAGTTTCGCAGTACTGCGCTATACAGTGTCACACAATCATTATTATTATCAGCTGATAAAAAGCAGCAGCATGCACAACTCCAAACTCCAAAAAGTATTGGATGCATGGTCAAAGTGGGATCAAAGGCATACAAAATACTGGCACGCACTGACAGGTAGTTTACTTTTTTATTTTGGGCAAAAAAAACAAACAAACATAAGCATATTTCAGCTCCAAGCCATCATCAGACGCTGATGATGGCTGTATAATTGTACATTATTGTTATTATTATTATTATGGACCCTTAAAGAAATGAAAACAAAAGGGTTCAATGCTTTATGACTGTTTCACTAAATTATGTCCTGTATTTTTTTTAAATAACACTAATATGGTTTAATTAAATACTGTATATAAGCAAATGTATATGGTGATAACAGCCGGTTCTCATAGCATCTAACAACTATGACAATACTACAGTATGAAACATAACATGTATTCCATTCGGCTTTTACCGTATTTATTGAATTATATATTGTCAGACTGCAGCTGAGTTCGGTAAAGGCTCGTTTTCATTGGTACTCCCTTTGCCTGATGTTGTAAGTCATCCTAGAGTAATAAAAATAATATAATATGTACAAAAATTTAAGACATTCTCCATTGTGGTAAAAAAAAATCTTATACAAAACAGTTAAATATCATGAGCAGATAAAATCCATTTGATACAGATACTGTGTGAGTGCTGTCATGTACTGTCAGATTACTGTGTCTTTTATAAGTGGTTATTGTGGCCACACACAGCACTTGTGATGCACTAATGAATGGATCATTAACATCATGTGAGCTACTTTGATTTCTCTTTTTAATCTGCGAAATAGCTTTTGGCTCATTTTATCTGACACTGGGATCAGACATGAAAATGTAATTCCTACTTTTGGCCACATGATGGCAGCAGACATGTCATGTCACGCTGTGTCCACTAGGAGTGCTCAATCTCACATCAACAAATATACAATAAAGTATTTTACATTTTAAAAGAAGTGCTTGCAGGAAAGTTATGAATTTAGATATTTTTAATAAAATACTGACACAACTCTTCCTCCCTACTTTCTGTTGTAGGGTGAAGCTGGCAAACCTGGTAAATCTGGTGAGCGTGGACCTGCTGGACCTCAGGTGAGATTTCTGTTGATGTGTATTTATTCTGTTTTATTGAGCAGTTTGTTAAAGGGAAGACTCTCTATTTTGTTTATTACTGTGGTTGTCATCAACCAAACTGGTAATAATATTTGAGAAGTTTCTTAATATAAATTCTTTGCTTACAATGTAATGTGATTTGCACAATCTTCATCTGAACTTTTATATAACATACGTCACTTACAGTAATAGTGATGCTGTCGCTTCAGAATTACACAATCAACTGAAGTGTATTGTTCACTTTACTTGACATTGATCAAACAAGCAGCTCTCTCCGTAATTGACAGTAATGATGGATGACTGCATCGATTCAGCGTTTAGAGTTCAACTCTGTAAATAACTTTCATGGTAATTACATCATTAGTTTCAGGTGGAGTCATTTATCATCTCAAAATGTTGGAGCCAAAACTGGACTTAACTTTTCATTTCAATAGATGATCACAACCTAATGGAAATAACTGCTTCAAATTTGCGTTAAACCTTCTAATGTTTGGTGAGACTCTGTCCAGATGTAATCAGTGTCCCACTGGAAACATTATATTACAATTTTAGCTTCATCCTCTCTCCCTCTGCTGTATATTAATCTCCTGCATTATCTCTCCTGTTGCCTCACAGGGAGCTCGTGGATTCCCAGGAACTCCTGGCCTGCCCGGCATCAAAGGACACAGAGTGAGTGTGTTGGCTGATCATCAGTAAAATTAGGTTATTGATTGTGTTCTTGCAATTGTTTTCCTAACCATGGACCATCTCTCTGCTCTTTCTTTACAGGGTTATCCAGGTCTTGATGGTGCAAAGGGAGAGACTGGAGCTGTTGGTGCCAAGGTAGGATTTTATTTTGTGTGTTTAGCCTGTTTTCCAGTTAATTAAGGCACCACTTCACTGTTTGTTTATATATACTATATAACTCTATGTGTGTTTATGGAGGATTAGGAAAAGGACTAGGCCTGTCACAATACATATGTTATTGGCTTGTCAAGGTCAGAAAAAATTATCAAGGTCATGTCCATTTATCATATGATATTACTGGTTGGGTGTAAATGTGTGTTTGTTCACGTAAGAATACCACCAACATTTTAGCTGAAGAATAAACTGCAGGATTTTCCCTCCTACCATTATAAGACTTAAATGCAATACCCAAGTGTTTTTTCACAGGGCCTCAGCCAGATGAACAGCTGAGATACTTACTGCTGTCATTTAGACCTGCACGATATGGAAGAAAATAAATCGTATTGCAATTATTTTGACATATATTACAAATGCAATATGATTCATGATTTGTGCAAATGATAATTTTTGCATGAAAACTTTCACTGAAAACTTGGGGTCCGTACCAAAACAAACAGGTTTTCTTAAATCTGTAGAACAAGACTTTTGCAGGCAAGAGCATCTCTGCAGCACTACACTGCTTCATTATAAAGCTTTTTTCATTAAATATATAATATATTTAATTCTTTATTAAAAGATTGAAACTTCTGCCGTTTGGATATTGCACTTGGCCTTATTGTGATTTCGGTAATATTTTTGATGAATTGTCTGTCATTTCTTGTTGTACTTTATTGTCTCTGAAATTAAAGTTTATTCCTCATTGAAAGGGTGTGCTTGCAATATTATGCTATTATATTTTTATCATATTAGTGTCATAATATGGTTTTAAAATTATAATATTGTCTTTTATCGTAATTATGTCCAACAAAAGTAGTTATCATGGCCTAAAAAGAATGCAACATACAGCAAAATACAACAACATCAGTAACAATTGGCAGAGACGACTTTTCAGTGATAGTTCATTGGTGAGTGTTCTACTAAACAGACTGTGTACAGACTCCATCAGGAAGAGTAGTTGTTGCCAGGGTAGCTTTTTAATTTTAAGGTTTATCTTGCAGAACTAACAGCTACATGTGTTTTCCTCGCTGTAGGGTGAGGCTGGTGCTCCTGGAGAGAATGGCGCTCCCGGACCGATGGTGTGTAACACAATGCAATGCATGAAAACAAGGATGTACAAACTCAGTCTCATGTATGATGGTAAACTGATTGTTTCTTCTCTCCCTCACCTACACAGGGACCTCGTGGTCTGCCTGGTGAGAGAGGCCGTCCTGGACCCAGTGGAGCTGCTGTGAGTTTCATCTTTCTGATTCACAGCAGATGGATTAGATGCTCCACGTTGCTTTATTAGCGTCTAGTACAGCGTTAGGGAGCATATTCTTAGAGAATACTGTAAATCAAAGGTGTTACATTAATGAACCAAAAAGAAGCACTTGTTAAAGGAGCAATAAGTGATTCTGAAGAAAGATACTTGATAGCTGAGTTTCATTGCCAGGTTGTCAAATAGTGGTGGTTTAAGGAATGACTCAGCAATCAGCTATCTTACCGCCCTGTGATTGGCCAAAGACTCCCGTCACTATTCTTAAGCTTGGAAATGGAGCCAAGAGGAGGAGAAGAATTCAAATTTTTCCTCAAACCACTTTAATTATATTGTGCTTAAATGTTATTATGGAACTTTTGCCCAGTGACACTAAAAATAAACTAACTACCCAATCTTTAATTGGCACTTGCTAATAATTGCACTGTTTCCTGATTTGAATACTTTGTGTAAATGTAGTTATGTTCAGTTGTTCATAGAAACATGAGGGCCAAAGGTTTGGATGCCATATTCTAATAATGTTTTGTTTATTCAGGGCGCACGTGGAAACGATGGCTTGCCCGGTCCTGCTGGTCCTCCTGTAAGTATCATTTTTAGTCTCATTTAGCTCATTTTTATCATTTTAATTTCATTTTCATCATTTGATTTGAGTCAGAGATACATCATTTGATGTGAGTCAGAGATTGCTTAGATGAAATCCATCTCCACTTCTCCACACACAATCCTGTCTGCAGTATGATCTCTACACCTGGATGATTAACAGCTGTCTTTTCTTCTCTGTAGGGCCCTGTTGGTCCTTCTGGAGCTCCAGGCTTCCCTGGCTCTCCTGGTGCTAAGGTAAGCCAAAAGTTACTTAAATAGTACCCAAAACTTCCTTTTCATTTTCAACTTGGTTGTTTTTGTTCTCTGAATATGAGTAAATAACTTTTGTCTTCCATCTGTCTCTTCCTTTCTGTGAGAAAACTAACAGCATAATTTAACTTCCGCCCATCTTTCTTAGGATTTTTTCTCTAAAAGGAAGTAAAGTTGTGGGTATAACAGGTGCAGAAATGTGGGTTTTGTGCGTTCTGTGGTGCAAGAATAAGACTTTCTTGAATCAAATAAAAAAGTTAATATGTAAGAAAATGGCGGCACACGGCTCAGGGAGGATTTTGTGGGGACAAGTTGAAATGCTTTAGTGAAATCGGAGAAGGCTGCTCTGCATTGAAAAGTGCTTTAAGCCTCCATCTGTGTGGAAAATTAGGGAGGAGGGGGGGTTTTAAAAGTGTTATTCTCCCTCTTGCTCTCCCTCACTGTCTTTTTCTTCTCGCCTCTCTCTGCTGTGTGTCTGATTTATTCCTCCTGCATGGCAGACGGGCTCAGCTCTGTGCTCGAGGGCCCAGCACTGGTGGTTTTTGCTTTCTTCTTCGAGCCCCTTGATAGCTTGGGAAATCTTTTAGGAATTAAAAGTGGGGTATCTGTTTACGAAATCCAGGAGTTTCTCTTGAAGTAATCAAGACAAACCCAGCTCAAGATGTGAAAATGTGCGTCTGAGTGTTTATGTATCATATCAGCTTACATCTATAAACACTTTATGTTTGTGTGCAGAAGAGTCTGTGAACCTGTGCCTGTATGTGTGTTTTTGTGCCCCTTTATAATATTCTAGGAAGAGTCCCATGGTGAGGAATGTTAAAAATCTCATATTACGTTTTTGTGCCTGCCTGAGAGCTCATGAAGTGCAGCCTCGTTTTAGTCTTTTCCTCTCAGAGTCTTATGAACAAAGTTTTGCAGTTAAAAAGGACCCAAGACTAACACAATAAAAAGCTAGCGAGACCGAAACAACACAATTATCTGAACCTCAACTGAATAAAACGTGCTCCCAAACTAAAAAGATCTTTTACCCAGCTCTAATCGAGTCTCTTGTGTTTTTTAGCAACAGCCAAACTATCGGGGATAAAAGGTTGAGAATTATTTTCCATAACTTTAAAAATCTAACAGCTGTTCCTCCTTCTGTCCCAGTTTTCACCTTAGTTTCAGAGCCTGTAAAAGATTGGCTTTGACAGTCGCCTTCGGGAAAAGAAAAATTCACTACATCACCATTTTCACAAACACTTACGAACTATTATGTCATACGAGTGAGTCTGCAAAGTCTACAGAGCTGCAGAAACAGCAAAGGAATTCCATTCACCAACAGTCTGAAAAAGCTGCATACCGCCAGTGTGGTAAAATCTCTGGCTAGTGTCCATCATTCCTCCCCAAGTCCTATTTTTATGCTGAACCAGATGGTCTGCAAAACATTATGCACCTGGCTTTGGATAACACACTTTGTAACAATAGCCGAGATTATTTTGTTTTGTTTGAATGCTGCTATTTTATGAACATTCCGCTCTAATTTCAGTGGTGTGCCTAAAGAATGTGTTTGTGTGCAATGGTGTTTTTGTGTTTTTTTCTGAAGTTAATCCAAATAATATGCAACTAACATGATAAAATGATCAAGTATCAAGTAATCTCTGACTATGAAATGCATCAGATGATAAATAATTACAAGCTTAAAGGTGCAATGTGTAGGAATTTTAATTTAAACCCTTTAAAAAAGTCATTGAAATTATCAACAGAATGTGAAGAAATAACATATTTGTCTTCATGTCAAAGACGTCTATGTATTGAGATATCTACTGATGCTAGCGTGTTAACCAGCTAGCCCTGGTCCGTCCGCTTTGTAATACCACTTTATACCTCAAAAGGCAAGGCTGAGTAACTATCGCATCCAGTCTGCCCTTAGTCCAGCAACACAGAGGTGGTTTTCTTGCTGGGTTTGGCTTCTGGCACCCTGGGGTTGACCCTGCCATAACTTCCACTCAGGCCTCTGGAGGTTGGCACTGACTGATGCCTGATGCCTTCTCTCTTGCTCCTTTCCTGTCATCACCTGGACCCACAGAGTCTTCATCATCCCTGTAATCAGAGTTCTGCTCAGAGCTGCTGTAATTCACCTCAGTACTGTATTCCCTGTTCACCACCCTGAGCCTGAAAACCTCTTCCTCCTGGCTTTTTTAAACACCAACACTCCCCCATTGCTCCAAAACGGTAGCTGAACAGTTAACTGAGCTAACTTGTTACCAGTAGCTACAGTTAGCAGCAATTAGCAGTTACTTTTTGCAGCAGTTAGTAGTGATATGCTGCCCCCTATATGTTTGGATGATGACTTCATTAGGTGGCCACTTCTCATTACACCCTTAGGATTGGCAATGAGTGCAGCAGCGTAAACTGCAGAACAGCACAATGAAATGTAATTAACATATTCAAACATTTGTTATATTTGTAAAAATGTTAATGTGACAATTTATTAGCTTATGTGTGGAAAAAAACATTTAGTTCCCCCTCAAGCTGCTGTGTGTTGTGTTGTGATGTTGAAGTCCCCAAAGCAGCAGCAACAAGGAGGAAACATGCTGCAAAACTAGTATGTCCCGGCTTACCTTAACCTCCGTGAAGTGGCATTTTAGGCAGATAGCAAATGTAAGAGTGGTGAATGAAATCTTTCCCCTCAGTTTAGTTAAACTGATAATGATGTTGATGGTCTAGGTTGGATTTTAGAGATCCAAAATGTTGCATTACCACCTGTTACTGGATCGAAAATAAAACTCCCCTATCTAATGTAAATTAAAAAGAAAATCAAAAGTTGTTCCTCACCTCTCATCCCATTCTCTAATAAAACAAGTCCACTCAGTGTGTGCTCTGAGAGGCTGAGAGGGCCTGAACGCCTCTCTCAGTGCTGCTCCCATGATATCCAAAAACTTTCTCACAGCCTCAACAACTTTTTCTGCTCTCTCAGACACACAATGAATCACCATGGCCAAAAATGCGAAATATGTTTGTCCTTACATAAACAATATTCATCATGCTTCTTACCTGATTTGTTGTTGTTTTTACTCCTTGAATCTTTTCTTTCCTCATATGTCAGCCTTCTCTTGGACCTGATGCTCATGACTTCCATCTCTTTCTATCTCTTTGGACATTCTGTCTGCCATGCCTCACGACTCCCCCCGAACACTGATTACACTTGGGCCGCTGCACATCGCTGCACAACTCATCTCCACATTTACCACATAGCCCCAAAACATGTCCACACACAAGTGATCTGTGCCCATATTTCCAACAATGTCTGCACTGAAAGCATCTCTGGGTAACTGATATGCTCCAAGAATACTTTGTCAGGCTGGATTTCTGATTCAAAATCAAACATAGCAGAATGTGTTTCACATTATTTTCTCCATCACTCATCTATGACTATCAACCGCTCTGTGTCATTCATTAATCTGCTTGCACTGACCACATGCGGTCCTCCATCAACAACACCCTTCACTGGAACTCTTCGATTAACTCTCAGTAACCATCTAACTCAGTTATTTTCCATGCCACCTTCATTTGTGTCCGTAAGACATCCAACAATGATTAATCCTCTTCTTTTAACATCAACTAGATTGTCATCCTCAAGTTTGTCTGTAATCCACCTCGCGACAGAATAGTAATGTCACACTTTAATATGTCTCATGTTGTGTGTGCAGAATATATTTATGTGACTGTTCACTATTTCAGGGAAATATGTAGCAACCACAAGGAATCAATTCACTAATAACAGCAAATAATAGAGAACCATCACAGACTTTTTTTTGCATTTGAGGATAATTTGTGTGTTTTATTTTAGCTGATTGCCAATTATGATATTTAGTTTAACATCCTAAGATTTTTGTTCTCTTCTTTCTTCTGTGGTGGTAACTAGGGAGAAGCTGGTCCTACTGGTGCCCGCGGACCTGAGGGTGCTCAGGGACCCCGTGGAGAGTCTGGCACTCCTGGATCACCTGGACCTTCTGGTGCTTCTGTAAGTGATGCTATGAACACATGTATAAAAGGAAAAATGTAGTATTTTAACTATAGAAAAGTATTACTTAAAAGAAAATACTTATTGTCATGATACACGTATTATGAGGTAGTGCAATGGGCAAAACACTGTATTTTTGTTCGTAATAATTGTTCTCAATATCCCCAACTCTACTGAGGTTTGTTTGCCATTTTTAAGATGACAGTTATGTTTTAGTGCACAACTGAGACAACTGAGCTGTAGAGAGGCTGTTAATTACAGAAAGAGCAGATTAGACCAGTCACTTTCAAAACAATAATTCATTCAGTGTCAGTTATGATGACTGCAGTGCCTTCACTTGCTTCATCTGTTTTTCTCTACAGGGAAATCCTGGAACTGATGGTATCCCTGGATCCAAAGGATCAGCTGTAAGTATAAAACTCGTATTTGTCTGTATTTCAAACTGCCGTCCACTAAAGTACTGTGTATTCTATCTTTTAACTCAGTTTCACAACTGATCTAGTATACATCATTAAAATACTAGAATGGAAGGACTATCGTTGCATCGTGAATGAAATTGCAATATGTGTCAGATCACAAAGCTAAAGAGTGTTGCAAGAACCTGCCCAGCCCCTAAAGTATGAAAAAGTGGACACCATAAACAGCACAAAGGCCCTTCTTGAATCTTGAAAACTTGAGATGTGACGTTTCTTCACAACGTTTATAGTTTAAGTTAAACATTGCATTTGGAGTATAGTTATTGTGCAGATTTTATACCAGTTTACCAACGATAGGCCAGAATTTTCTTATTTACATTGAGCAGAGGAGAATTCACTCAGAAGGATGCGCTGACATATTATTTACTTACAGTGAAATCATTAGTAACTTATAGTGGACAATATCTGTTCAGATGGATTTTTGAGAGTTCAACCCACTGACTGATGTTGTGTCTCTGTAGGGTGCCCCTGGTATTGCTGGTGCTCCTGGTTTCCCTGGACCTCGTGGACCTCCCGGGCCTCAGGGAGCAACTGGACCTCTCGGGCCCAAAGGAACATCTGTATGTACTCACTAAATCATTCATTAAAGGTCCAGCGTGTAAGATTTACTGGGATCTATTGGCAATAAGTGCCAGAAACTAAATATAATATTCATTAGTATTTTTTTTAGTGTGCATTAGCATTATTGTTGTGTTTTTGTTACTTTAGAATGAGCTGTTTATATCTACAGAGAACGCTGGTCCTTTACCATGGAGGCCACCATGTTGCACTGCCATATTTATCCAGTAGGTCGTAATTTCTTAGCCACTGTAGGTTCTCAAACACACTTGGAATGGGAGTGTGAGGGAAGGTCTCCAAACACCTACCTAGATGCCACTAAACCCTACACACTGGCGCTTTAATAAAACATTCATTTCATGTTCAAAATGATAATATGGCACAGAAAAGATGATAATCCGCTGCTTTCTGTCTGCTTTCTCTTCAGGGAGACCCAGGTATTCCAGGGTTCAAGGGAGAGGCTGGACCCAAAGGAGAAATTGTGAGTTTTGTTTTATTTTCTTTTACTTGTGCCTATATTCCCTGATTGTTCACCTGTTCAGGTAAATCCAAGCATCAATATCTGCAGTAAACACAGTATCTAGCCAGATAATGAATGTGGATGACAATCACTTATTAATTACATTTGAAGTCAGCAGATTTTAGATACTAGATTGAAATTATCTCATAGAATCTAGTACTTCGGAGGGTTTCTCATACAAAGTGAGAAGTAATGAGCTTTCCTTCCTGGTGCTGGAACAGGTTTCTTCACATTAATTTTTGCATGTGCAATCGTATCAATTTGTATTTAATTTCTGTATTGTTTTAAGTCTTTACTTCTTCCTGTACTAACCTGGTCTGTTATGGATGTGTTCTCCAGGGACCAGCTGGTCTTCAGGGACCTACTGGCCCACAGGGAGAAGAAGGAAAGAGAGGACCCCGGGGTGAGCCTGGTGCTGCTGGACCACTCGGACCTCCTGGAGAGAGAGTGAGTAGCATCTAATGCATCTAAATGTTTGTTGTTCTCGGCTACAAACATAGAGGCATCAGTATTAAATTGAAACTGATTCATAACCAGTTAAGAAATTCCATGTAGTAGCTTTAATATACACATTTTGGTAAAGTTTTGTCCCACAGAATACATACGTGACAGTTTTTACTGCTGTTAAATCAGTGATAATTGCATCTGTGTGTATATTGCACATTTAATTAGAGTGTTTCTACGGTTTTAATGAGGATAATTTCAATCCAATTAAATTTTAATCCAATTAAACTGTTCCTTGTTTTGTTTGGCGCACCTGTGAACCTGTTTAAGGACTACTATGAGACTCACTGACTTAGATATTGTTATAATAATACTGTAACCATGACTCTGGTAATGTGTTTTCTGTGTAGGGAGCCCCTGGTAATCGTGGTTTCCCTGGTCAAGATGGTCTGGCTGGTCCCAAGGTGAGTATCACCAGTCCACAGTTATATTCGCTCCTGAGAAATTGCTTTATTATTGCTGCAGGACCAGAAAATCTGCTCTGAAAGAGAAAATGAACACGGAGGACACAGATCTGGCAGAGGAAGGAAGAGATAAAAAAAATAGTCACGGCTGTAAATCTGTGAAACTGACAATTAACATATTCCATCTGCTGCATATTGCATTTGGAAACAGCCGTTAACAATGAATCCAGTATTCCCATTTGGTTTCTGTGTTTTTGACTGCTGCAAAGAGAATCACAATGTTGTCACATACTGTCAGCTTGCAAATGACGTCACTACGAATTCTAATTTAATTTAATTCGATTTGACTCAGTAACCTTTAAATCAGCCATGGAAAAGATTCAGCTCTCACTCTTCCAGCACTGTATTTTACTGTAGTGTCATCAGAACTCACAAACCTGCCTAACATTGTATGTCTCTGCAGAATTTGAGAATTGACATGATTCTGCTGTTGCACGTTTTAGAGAGCAGTCAGCACTCTGTGGGCTTCGACCTGCCCTGTACAGGTTCTTGCTCTGGCAGAAAATTAATCCACTTTCACACAACTTTAAAGGGGGGTGGGGTGGGGGGGTGGCTATTGTTCTGATGGTCCATTATTCTGAGACTCTAATAGTCTGAAAAATGTCCTGTTGGACTGAAAGCCCATTTGTCTGAACGCCCATTGTCCCTAAAACAAAAGCCCACAACTCTGAAGACCCGTTTTTCTGAAAACATACTCCGACCCTGGAGCTTTTGCCCTTAATATCTCGATTTGTATTTTTCTGTATTCTTAATTCATATTTAGGCCAAGTGTATTTGGACGTGCAAACATCAGGTGACTTCGTCAGGCGACCTCTGTCATCATGGTAACTAATAGTTTCACTTGGGTTAAGTGAAGGCAACAAAACTGCTTGGTTAGGTTTAGGAAAGGATCAGGGTTTTGTTTAAAGTAAGTGTCTTAGTTATGTAAGTTAAGTTATGTATGTAAGGCCTGAGCACGAAGGACATCAGAGCAGCGGGCTTTTGTTTTCAGGATGAAAGGCTTTCAGACTATTAGGGTTTTGGAATAATTCGCCATTGGAGCAATGCCACAGCACCCTGTATGGATGGGTGCCTCAGCAGAATATTGTGGGACTTTTCTTTTGTTAGCTGCTGCTGAACCTGTGCATGTGACCAACCCACCAATTTAATACAAACTGGGAAAAATGTTCTTAAAATTTACATTTTCCCACCTTCATTGTGACTCCTCACATATCATCTTAAGAATAAAATATCTTTATGATCTCTATGAAACCTTAAGTGCCTCTCAGGCACTTAAGAACATCAACAACCATACGTGACATCATATAATGTAACATCTAAAACAGCACTTGTTGTTGATAATTATTATATTGATTATTATTATATTATTTTGAAACAAAATCTTGTCTTATCTGGATTATTGAAACTAGCGTTGAGTGCTTTTTACTCAGTTGTCAGGTTTAATGCAGATGCTGTTTTAACTCATAAAGATGATAAAAAATGTTCATACTGATACATGAAGATTTATTAATCATTTACAACAAGGTTGTATAATGAGATTTAGATGTAGTTCCCTCTTTCATTGATTGATTGATTGATTGATTGAATTGGTAAGATGTATTACAGTTTCTTAAGGTCTTCCTTGCCTTGTCCTACAAAGAGTATTTAGTTTGTAAACATATTTTCTTGCATGAATTATGCTGCTTACCCTGACAGCTTTCAATTTCACTGTAATTTAACAGTGAGATAGTTTATCAGCACTCAGGGGAACCACTTGGCCTCAAGCTGCTTTAATGCATCATGACAGACAACTGGAAAATATATTTCATTGGATCTGCTTCATCTTGATATTAAAGTGCGAGCAGTAGTGATAATAACATAAAATGTAAAAGGCATGTCGATTTAGTTTATATCTGGTATATGTTTGTATTCTGCATGCAAAGATACATGGATGAATTACCTGGTGTGACAATAAGTTGACAAAACCTTGTGAAATAGTGTGCGTTAAGGATTTTAAGACATATTTAAGGTCGTAGCGATTCTCAAACCGAGACCAAAACTGCAATACAAATGTCCACAGTCTCGAATCACGATTCTTGTCTTCCGTACTGCGACATACTGTACATGTTGGCCTTCAGAATGATTAAAATATACTACAGCTTCAAGCATATGTGGGGAATACTAAAAGACATTAGTGACGTCTGACCACAGTGTGGTTAAGAGCAAACAAAATGTGGATAAAGCCCTTAATGATTGGTGTAATTTTGGCAAAAGATTTCACTGAGCATTTTATTGACTGAGTCGTCCCTGAGAAAATCTCTGAAGGATAATTTTTCACCTCATTAACTCATAATAATTCTTAAATCAAGTTAAATTGCACAAAGTGGTGTACAGTTTTGAAATAACGCGTTCGATGAGGCGAATAATCAGTGAAGGTTCACTCTAAACTCAGACTCTTTACTGACAACTTAATGGCGGACGTGATAATTCATATTTTCAGTGAAGACACCACTTTATCTGAGGCTCATGTACAGGTAGCGGTGATACATGTAACTCCATCATTAGGCCACTAGATGGCAGCACTGCTCAGAAACCCGTCATGCACTAGTGACCTACATGTCCCAAAGCCAGAGCATCTCATTTAACATTATCTCCACCTGCACAATTTCATTTATCCTGAAATGAATCTGTCAGAGTTTAATCTTCTCATCTCCAGCAGCTCAATGAAATTCCTTCGCACTGTTAAAAGGGAAACTTATTTCCTCTGAGCTTTAGAATCGAAGTGTCAGCTCATTAGTGATTGACCGAGTGACCAACCTCAGTTTTATTCTCTCTCTTAACACAGGGAGCCCCCGGTGAGCGTGGACCTGCTGGTGCCAGTGGCCCCAAGGGTGCCAACGGTGACCCCGGCCGTCCTGGAGAGTCCGGTCTGCCTGGTGCCAGAGTAAGAACTTCCCTTTTCTATGATACCCCAATATATCTTTACATTTTAAATACAAAATTTGGCTTTGTTGCCTCATTGTGTAATTATTGTAGGGGTCAGTGTCAATACAGTACATACAGTATATCAGATATCGTCCATTGAATCAGAGGATTTCACTCTGCAATCAAAGATAACACATTTGTGGTAATATTTTACAAATTATTATCTAGCTGAGTGTCTGGGACAGTCCTAATTTGTTGCTGTATTTAAGTTCTAAGCTGACGACATTATTGCTGTCCTGTGAAAACCATGTATCTCCAAACAGTCAGTTTTTCATAAGTTTGAGGCTGTTTTAAGAAAGAACAGCCCCATCTGCTTCATACTTTATGATAATGCATTTTTAGATGCTTCAATTAGTTTTTAAATTGTTAATTTAGCTCAATAAGTCAGAAAATTGTCTCATCTCATAAAGGAGCGTTTAAAGAGGTTCTCCAGTGATTTAGTACTGCACTTCTATAAAGCTGAGAGACTCAAAGGAGCTTCAGGATCAAAACTGAATCAGCAGAGACCATTGTAGACCATTGTGTGGGTCAAGATTTAAAAACACTGCATCCTAAATTTCCCACAATACAACAACTGGACCACCAGTTTAGTCAAGTCAAGTCAATTGTACATGTATTGCAAATATTGCAAATGCAAATATTTTGTTTTGTTTAGTTTAGTTAAGTTTAGTTTAGAGGAGTTCTCTTGTATTTAAATAAAATGAAATTATTTAACATTTTTGGTCATTAAAAATACAAAACAGAATCAGCAAATAAGAAACAAACAAGAAATAATATATAACACAAACTGTCTATATAATTTGTGTTTATATAAGGCACACAAACAAGCATAAACAGAAGTAAAGAAAAACAAAGAAATAAAGAAAACAGTAGAGAAGTTATCACAGGGCACTTTTAAGTGTTGTCCATACTCTTTATAATTAATATTTAACTATAGCATTGTTGGACTGACACTTCAAAGGATAAAACTTGAGGCAGAACTAAACATCTTATCTTTTTTATTCCTTGTCAAACCTTTCACCTGCATTACCCACAATTCATCTCAACCACCAACAGTTTGGTTGAAGAATCAGATGGGTTATGCCAGCAGCACCAAATGTAGCCTTGAGCTGGTAGCCTCAAGCAGAGATGAGGAGCGGGCTAGATTTCTTTTATTTTTAAAACTTGTAGCCTTTTTCCTGCTCCAACTGATGCTGACTTACAGTAAGTGACAGAAGAGTCAACTTATCAGACTTTGCACAGCTCGTTTTGGAGCCACAGAAGACTTTATACAACTTTTTTTTTCCATACAAGTGAACAGACTTAGATACTGAAATCTCTAAACTTAAGCAGAGATAACTCTGAGACTTGACAAAGCTCCTCCACAGCCACAGAAAACATGATAAAACGGTTGTTGTATAGTTCACTCAACATGAGGAATAAACTTAGTTTTATGTGTAAAATCAGTGGAGTTGCCCTTTAATCCCTCACTTTCTGTCAAATTCTGTCACCAATTTACAGACACATGGTTTTCTCTGGACAGTATTTTACTTCCGTCTGGATAAATTTCATTTCCTAAAAGCAACACAAATGTTATTTATTATTTCTGAACAGTCACTACAGAGGAAGTATTAAAAAACACATGTAGTGACTGAGTCCATTCAAATCAGCAGCTGAAGTGAGCTCTCATTCATATTTTAGTCATTTCCATCAGGAGGTGTTGAACTGTTGCTTGTTACACACGGGGCCAATCAGAGGTGTAAATTCAGTTTCCCACAGTGCCATATGTTCCCACCTGTCTTAAGCACATGTCTGCGTGTAGATGACTCATCTGGATTTTGTCTTATTTTCGTCTAACAGGGCCTGACTGGACGCCCCGGTGACGCTGGTCCTCAAGGCAAAGTTGGACCTTCTGTAAGTGCACTTTTTCCTGTTGTAATGCAGCGGGGGTTTTTTGTGTTTCTGTCTCTGTATATCAGTAAAAATAATCATGCAGTAGCTTATGTATCTTATCCCAGCATGAGCGGCTGTGTGTTGTAGTGTTTTGTTTTGTTTTTATATCACATGTGGAACAAGCAAGGAGAGACGTGTAATTTTACCAAATGTGCTCTCATCACGTAATGACTCATAAGTGGTTTCATCAAATTGAATTGCAGGATATTTATCCACCCATTATCCACCAGGCTCATCCCCACAGTGGCGTTTGTGTTTCAAATAGGCTCTGCTGTCTTGTTTTTTTGTTTTTTTAGATTGACAAAGCCTCACATGCAGTTCTGGCATTTTTTCAACTTCACTCGGGCCTGAGTTTGCCAGAGTGGCTCTGATTGTTCGTCAGAACTTTTAATCTGCTGTTTTTCATCTAATCCGCTTCTTAATTGAGTGGAAAGTTCTATAAAAGTGTTTTCACCAAAACTGTTCATTGAAACTGATCTATTTTTAACAGATTTGCTCCTCTTGTAAACTGTTTAGCTGTTGGCATTCATATATCATATAGCCCCACATTTTCTGGTAAACTTGACACACTTTTATAATAAAAGTGCAGCACAATGATTTTAATGTTTTCATGCGAGTTATATGAACTTTATGTTGTCATATTTAGTGTTCATGGACTGTGTTTCTTCAAACATTATGGTTTTCTGACAAATTAATTAAGTTGTTTGATGTTTTCACTCACTAACTGAACGACTGGCATATGGTCAGACTGATAATGATCGATGTAGATTTCATCTGTTACTTCTTTGCTGCTTGGCTTTCCTAGTTTACCCCAGAGGGTTTTATTTACTTAGGAGCAATGAAAATTTCAACAAATTGAGTAACTGTTGCATATCCTTGGGCTATGCTGCTCATTTCTCTACTAGATCCCACTCCAAACCTCCAAACCTAATTCTGACCAGACTCTGAGTAATCACTCCTTCCCATTACATGTTTCCAATCTAAATCTCAGTGTGATGTAACATTTTCCATTGTTGAAACAGTTTACTCCTCACTATCAGGCCTGTTTTTTTTCTGGGGATTGGTATTAGGACTGCACAATATGGGAAAATATGATTTCCAATTAGAGCAAATTAGCATTTTTACATCACAGTTTTCATTTACACTGAAAAAATACTATTATAATCATGATGATGTGACATTTGTATGGATCTCTACCAAACAAACATGTTTTATTACATCTGGAGAGCAAGATTTGCAGGCAGCCAAGACACCTCTGCAGCACTACAGTACTTCTTTATAATGCTGTTTTATCACACATTTTACCTCAAATTGAAGCTTCTGTATTTGGGTATTACGCTTGGCCTTATTGTGATTTCAATAATATTTCAATTAATTGTACTGCCCTAATATGGAGAATTGGTGCTGGTCAATAACACTCAGTGTGTCTCAGTTCACTAAAAGTAATACAATAATAAGGAAATGATTTAATGTGATAATACTGCAAAAAAGTAATGATAAAATAACTGTAGAAGCTTTTAACATCCGATGAGGTCATGTCTATTTTTTGCACCAAAATTATGGATAGTAGGATGAGTAAGTGAGTATGGATAAGCAGTATCAGTATTGATATTGGTGTCAGTGAAATCCTAGACTTTTTTCACAACTGCTTTTCACTCTTGTTTATATTCGGCACAGTTCAAACTTTATTTCAGACTCAGAAGAGCGTCTGTATGAATGAAAAAGAAAAGAAAATTAAGACATACATGATAAAACGACAGTAAGTCATCATTCAGTTTAAAAAACAATTCATATGCTTTTTTTCTAGTGTTTTCTGAGCCTGGCTGAGTCCTGAGAGCAGCTCTTCCTGCTGGTTAAAGCTTCTATGAGGCTTTTCTCTGAGTCGTCCAACCAACACATGAAATTGTGCATCAGTCTTAGAAATGCTTCTCATGTAGGAACACCAGAGAACACAAACAGTTGACTGGCACTGTGCCACCTGGGAACCTGAAGCAACAACCGATAAAAAACAAAACCATAAAGTGCAGAAAGCTCTAAGTAAAGAACATTTCATATTGACAGAACACATACTGAACTTGTAAAGCCAATTATATTAGTTAGACTTAGATCTTTTATTAAAAATATTTTCATTGCAGGTTAATGTTGGATACAGTCCTCCATGGTACATATATTTTTCCAATATCTTTCAAGAGCAACATAATAGTGGCATTATAGCAATGTATTACTGCAACAAAAAGAAAAACAGATCAGTAACATGTTATAACATGAGAAGTTTATTGTATCAAGATATAACTATATTTTCACATTATAACAAGATATTTTCAAGAAACTTTCCTTGTTATACAAATATAGTATTTATCTTGTTATACTATGAAAATTTTCATGTTTTATCAAGATAAAGTAGTATGTAGTTATAACAAAAAAAAATTATAATTATTAGGTGGATTTAATACACAATGATGTGTGCATGAAAAGAAAGAGAACGAGCACAAACCAAGACAGAAAAGCAAGGAAAGAAAAAAGCAAATAATTAAACACATACACAGCGACCACTGTTACATGATTAATAATCATTCATCTCACACCTTCGCCCTCCCTCAGACCCCACAACAACAACAATAATTATAATAATAATGATAATTATCTTTATTTCTACAGCGCCTTTCAAAACTAGACTTACAAGTTGCCTCATAAATTAAAGTATCATACAGTATAGGTGTAAATATAAGGTATTATACAGAGAAATATAACCACAAATTAAAATATATATACATATATATACGTATATACTCAGAACAATAAAATAAAAGATGAGAGACAAAACAATTGAAAGTGAAAGTGAATGAATCAAAATGTCTTAACATTGTTCTCCATTCTTTATCAAACGCTCTCCTCCTTGAATATGAGCTTCTCCAAATAGAAGATCTCGCTCAGTTCTCTCCACCAGAGCTCAAATGAAGGCACAACATCAGACTTCCATAACCACGAAATAAGTTTGTTTTTTTTTTAGCCTCGCTTATTGTTATCTAACTGGATTCTTGTTTGATTTTACTTGACCAGGGAGCTCCTGGTGAGGACGGTCGCCCAGGACCCCCCGGCCCACAGGGGGCCCGTGGACAGCCTGGTGTCATGGGATTCCCCGGACCCAAGGGAGCCACTGTGAGTAATTCTATTAAAAAAATAATGAATTAATACATTATCTCGCTAAAAGAGTTATTTATATAGGGCTGGTGTTTCATTATAATATATTTTGGGCCAGTAGACCTTGTTCTGTTGTCTTTGTTTGTTTGTTGTTTTTTGTTTTTTCTTTGTTCTTTCTAAAAATAAGTCCCTGAATCAAGAATAGAAACTATACACGTTCAACAACAACTGGAGTACTGCTGAGCAATTTCATGCCATTTGATTTTTCACCACCTCATGCTCCCTCTCTCCTCCCGAAATAGATGCAGGACTGAGCCAATCAGCCACGGTCCTGTGACTAACCGCTGCATTTTGTTTCTGTTGTGATTAGGGTGAGCCTGGCAAGTCTGGTGAGAAAGGACTGGGTGGAGCTCCTGGTCTGAGAGTGAGTTACTTCACCCTTTTCTGCATTAAATAACTTACTGGAGTCACTGTTCTTAATGTTACACATATGAATTGTGTATTTAAATGTAACCCTTTGGTAACACCTCACTAATCTTCTTCTTTCATCTTTAATTAATAGTTATTTTGCTGTTAATAAACACAGAATCAGGTTTATATATCCTTTATAAACAATTTATTATGCAATTGTTTCAAAAAAATCAATTGCAATTTTATATTGGCCATCCACTACACAGTATTTAACCATTTACAAAGTATTCTGAACATCAGTTGCAACTTTACAGTAACTATCCAGATGTTTGTAGACAACATGCTCTCACTCCCGACTCATCACATACAGCAGGTTGGTTGGTGACCTCACGCTTCAAACTGTGAAGCTGTAGGTGCCCCTCTAACTGACTTTACTCTAACTAACTTTGCATGTGCAGAGCTCTGCAGTCAAGTTAGTAAAAAAAAAAAAAAAAATGCTTGATCCAGGTTAACTTTCAAAACAAAGGCACAAAAACTACTTGGGTAGGTTTAGGAAAAGATCAGCTTTGGGTTGAACATAACGTAGCACAACATAACATAATGTATGTAGACTACTTTCGTAAACAAACGAATTATTAACCATTAACAAGGTGTTATAAACATCTGGTTCGTCTTTGATAATCATCAACAAATACTCAATATAGTATATAAATTGTTAGAATTAGTGATGCACGATATATATCAGCGCTGATAAATTATCAGATGATATCTAGCTGTATCATGATTTGACAAATTATATCTAAACACTTAATTTGAATTCTTTGGCAAAATACTAAAAAAAAATCTATAAAAATCATGGCATGTTTGCAAAGTTTTTGATGAACTATATTTTAAAAAAATCCATCTCATGCATCCTTAGTTATATTCATAGTGCACAATAAACTGTTCATTTACAAATTTAATTAATGACCGTCTCTTATCAGCTATGATACAGTATATAATTAATAGACTTATTTTATATTACACAAACTAATGATAAAATAACAATAATGCTATTTTTTTAGTGAACATAATTTATAGTTTATTAACATTTCACTGTTAGTTAACAGTAGTATAACTATTAACTAAAGGTTAATTAAATGTCCATGTACCATTTATTAATGGTGGTTTTTATAAAATGCTACAACCCTTTTTTCAATAGGTTGTTTTTGTTGTAATCTCTGTCTTCTGTGACTCTCCATTGATCTACTGTTATTTCTGTAGTTGAGCTTCCAGCATGTTGAAAAGCTCAATTATAGCTATCAGATGTCTATCTCGTTAATAGCATCACCTTTGGCTTAACTGTTGCTATCTGCTCCCTCCCTCTCTTTCTTCCTCTCCTCAGGGTCTGCCTGGTAAAGACGGAGAAACCGGCCCTGCTGGACCCCCTGGCCCCGCCGTACGTATCTCTGTCTCCCCCGGCCCACTCCATATAGCTTAAACACTGATATTATCTTCCCCTTTTTTCTCGGTCTGCACTCAGGAGCAACCCTCAGTATCTCCAGTTCCCAGACTGCCTCGATGATAGCACTGTGTCTGAAAAAATAAGTCCTTGACATAAATGTCTGGACGTCGTAAGACGGCATCACAGACTCACAGACCTTCAGATGGTTTTGAAGTTTGTGTTTGAGTGCACTGTTTAACTTGAAATTATTGATTTAGAGACGCATAAATGGATAGAAATTTTGATAAATGTTCCCATCAATCATTCAATCTCATAATCATTTGAAATTCTTGACATTTAGTTCATGATAGAAGTTGATTGTGATTTTGATGATGAATTATCTGTTTAGGGCCCTGCTGGAGAGAGAGGAGAGCAAGGACAGCCTGGTCCTTCAGGTTTCCAGGTGAGTGTCTCTAGTCTCTGTTTACACCTGGTGTTAAAATTCAGTCAATATCTATACGCATTACCTGGATTAGGAAGGTGTATATGTGTATGATGGGAATATGATCACATCTGTCTGACCACATCTGGAGTTAGTCTAGCTTGCATTGTGTTTGGATCTTAGGTAGGCGTAAATGCAATCCTCACACTGTGCTCACATCCGTGCACCATATAACACTGATACAGACTTTTCTTTTAGCTAACATAAAATATAGATTGTTTTTCAAATTTTGAGAGATTATATGTCTATTCTGTTAAATAGTTTATGAAGGAGAAATGAATGCATTTAGGCTGAATTAACAAGTCATCTCATTGTTTTTATTTCCTCTCATCAGGAAAGCAATATAGGACATTTTAGCCTACTTCATAAATGAGACAAACTAAGTGCATTTAGGCAGAATTAACAGATTTCTTCTTTCTTCTTTTCATTACAACACTATACACATCTTAAATGCTTTATGAAAGGTGTACTGCAGAAATAAATCTTAAAATTGCAGAATTTCTTTCAAAGTCTTTTATTTATTTGGCAATCCAAATAAAATATCCTCGGACCCACATGTGGGTCACGAACCAGTCTCTGGGAATGACTGACACGGTGTGTGCGTTCAATATTTTTTAAACAAAGAAAGGAACAACATTTGCAGGATTTACAAGAGGGGACAAATAACGGAGAAAGAATTGTCTGAGAAAGGATTTCACAAAGTTTCTCCTAAGTCAGCAATTCACAAATTTCTAAGGGAGTCTCGGGTTAATTTGACATGACCTCAGAGAGAAATCTGATCTCAATGAGGACAACGAGAATGCATTAATCTGATCATTTGTCATCCGGATAACATATTGAGATACACTTAAATGGGTAAAAAAAAAATGGGTTATAGTTATTTTATTGCTGTTTTGTTTGTTTGTTTGTTGTTTTTTTTTGCAGACTTACAGAAAAAGCATTGTCAGTAGAACAGTTTATCTCGTTTATCTGCAAAGATCACCTGATTGGAAATTCTTGTAATATGACTGTTACATATGTCAATATTTTTCTTGCTAATAAATAGTCTAAACAACGTGCTGATTTATTGATATACATTAATTTGATGTGGTTTTTGTTTTTTTGTTTTTGTTTTTGACTCAGTGTTATTTTTCTCCTGTGCTCAGGGTCTGCCCGGACCTCCTGGCCCCCCTGGAGAGGGAGGCAAGCCTGGAGACCAGGTGAGTGTACTTTTTTTGGTTGAAATGTATCTTGGCTGGCAAGTACTTCTGTTCTGGGAATTCCTCGGAAACTCCACAGGAAAGCCATATATCCTCTGAATGCCCCAGGTCTTTAGTTTAAGGTTGTTGAGTTTCATGAGTCTGTGGTTATTATTAGAGATCACAGTAAGGTCATTTTATACAGTGAGGTCAGGTTTGAAAGCATGGTCTCACTACAGTGAAGCCAATTGATTCTAATATCTTCACTCTCACTTTAAAATTGAGCCTGTGACGGCCTCTGAAAGACAGTAATGACGGCAGCAGGCATGGACATCCCCGCAGAGTTGAAGAAGTTAAACAGTGAACAGATAGTGAACAGTGAACCTGTAATGATGTTTTGAACAATAAACACATCTTGGTATTAAATAGTCATTATTTATATCACTCATCTTACCATTCACATCATTTCTTTATCACTGTGAATAGAAAAGCAAAATAAAGAATATCATTTAGAGTTTACTTGCTGTAACCCAAACTAGAACTAAATCTATCAGTAGCAGTGATAGTAGTTATTTTCTTATTACTCCTCCTTTTCTCCTTTCAGGGTGTTCCTGGAGAGGCTGGAGCTGCTGGTGCTACTGGTCCCAGAGTGAGTTGACTGTCTGTATTAAACTTCATGACTCATGTGACTTACTGGTTATCAGACTCGCCGCTGATTGTCCCTGTGTCACCGTTCAGGGAGAGCGTGGTTTCCCCGGAGAGAGAGGAGCTGCTGGTCCTCAGGGTCTGCAGGGACCCCGAGGTCTGCCTGGAACTCCCGGAACTGACGGACCTAAGGTGAGTCCAACATCTGGTCCAAAACCAAGAAGAGACAGATTGGAAAATTTAAAAAATTATTATTTCCTTAGATGGACTCACACCACTGGCAAATATGATACTACGGCCAATTTTCTGAATCAGTCTTATCACATACAGCAGCAGCCACAGATGATGTGAGCATGTGAATAAATAATAATGACCTGAATGTAGTCAACACAGCTCAACTTACAAACACCGGTGTTTGTGAGTTGAGCTGTGTTGACTACATTCAGTGTTTTCTTCCATAAATGTTTCTGGAGGTGGTAAGCCACTCAGATCCTGACATACTGTCTATCATATGGTCTTATGATCGATTTAAAAAGTAGATGGCAGTCTATATGGCATTTCTTGTATGAAATAGCATCTCCTCACAGTTCTTCTGAAGGTTAAGGTCATATTTTATAAAAGTTTATTAATTTTGGGATGCCTTGGTAGCCTATGGCTGCATTTCCCAGGTTCCACGATTTCCAAAAGGGTCCCCAGGATTAATGTGAGGGGCCACAGGATGATTAATAGAAGTGGAAATCAGAAAAATATATTCTAGCTACATAAAGTTATACATATTTTTTCAAATGTACCTCTAATGTTTCCTTTTTTTTTCTTGTGAATTATTGGATAGTGTTACTTTTTCAGACCACAAGAAATATTCAAAGTAAACAAGAACCACTCTTATGTTGAACTCACTGACATATATAAAGATGGACGACATGAGAGCTTCCTAAAAGTGAAGCGAAAACATCTCAATTACCCCCTGGTGACTGGCTGTAGTATAGGTCATAAACCCCACCCCCTCCATGTTAGCAGCGGCCACATGGACCAAACTAAAACAACAAAGTACACGTCAACTAAATTTTTCCCAAACCTTCTGTCATTTTATGTAGTTCTTATCACGCTGATGCTTATTCAAGTGTTCATTTTTCTGATAAGTTTAGTTTTAATTAGTTATTTGATGATATAAAAAGGAGGTTTCCCACCATGATTGACATCTGAGCCGGTTGTATGGGCGGGAACTCAAAAGCGCGGTTCTAACCAGGATCGGTACTGCGCAAGTTCTGCCTCCAAATGACATCACCAGAGCAAGATGGCAGCACTTTTATCAGGGATATTTTGGCTTAATTTTTGTAGGAGGAGGCAGAGACGCGTTGTCACATACAAGCTTACATAGTGTGCGCACACATCTGGATGAAAACATTATAGCACAATGTGATGAATAGTGCATATATAACTGAGACCAACAAAAACAGAATTAGGTTTTCTATTCTATTAAATTCTATTAAAATGTGTTAATTTTTTATAAAGAGGTGGATATAGTCTTTATTTCAGATGTGGTGGTTCATCTTCCTTATAAATCTGTATGGAAAACCCTGTATATAATTTGAAAATAAAACTGCATTACACATACTGTACTACATGTAATGAATTTGTGAAATGTCAGTATTTTAAACAGGTATGAGATCTTTTCTGCTTTCCTAAACAGTTGGTAGTTGAGTGTATTTTCCAATCAGGCTACAGTAGACAGACAGTCACTCGCTTATCAGCCATCAATAAAATCCAGCCACCTGCAGTCATTTGCCACTGCTGCACTGCGAGTGGAGGAAGAGCTCAAAGCAGCTGCAGTTCTCACTTTTGGTTTGTTATCTGGTCAGATTTTAATCCCAGTTCATAGTTGTTGTTTTTTTTCACCCTTAAGGTCAGACAGGAGCGGATTGAGAGGATGAGGATTAGAGAGCTGACATGAGTGTGATGGTGGTGGCGGTGGTGATGGATGAGGGATGAACAGACAGTTTGTGGCGGGTGAAGCTCGATCCTCGGCAAGATGCAGAATGATTTGTCGGAAGGAACAAATTCTACATCTGCCCCCCCTCAGTAAAAACACAGTCTTAATGTATTCAGAGCCAACGTGGCGGCTGTGAGCCCCGTGGTTACAGCTTAATGACTGCAGATAGGCAGCAGCAGACGGTGTTTGTGCGTCTGATCTCCCCCGTCTGAGGCTGCAGTAGAAAGCACCGCTGATAAGCCTGACAACTTTTGACCAGGAGTGGGCCTGGTGGAGCCACTTATAGAAAATCAAAGTCTGCTCTTCCCTCCATTATCTCGGCTTTGATATGTGGAATAGAAATTTTGGTGTGATAAAACTCCCATTTCTGCTTAAAATACAGAATTAAAGGTGGACCCACAGTCAAAAGGAAGATGTGAGATATTATATATTTTTTATATCTTACGCAGATTGACTGTTTTTCTCCACTTTGGCCAATAAAGTTAGTAAAAGTAAATTTTAATCCAGCAAGTGAGCGATCTGTGTCAGGGGAATAATGTTTAAAGGGAAAATTTGGCACTTTTCTTGTGAATGTCCTGTGAGTGTTGATAGTAAATGTAGTCAGTTGAAGCACTAAGTTCCTCAGTGCATGCAGTGTTGACTGAGAAAGCTGAGTGAGCTGTTGTTGCTGTTGCTCTTTCCATTCACTGATGTCACAGGATGCAGGAAGAACTACAGGCTGTTTCAGCTTGGATATCTAGTCTCCGCCTCTGGGTAGCCAGAAGGCGAGCTCGATGAGTGTTTTCATCACCTAACGCTACGTTTTGGTCAATAAAGTAATAACTATAGGCCCCCGTTGCTGTGTCATCACAAACACAGCCACATAAGTGATCTATTTAGGGCTGTGCCAAATACTTCAAAGCTTTGTGCAGCTTTTTTCTTTCTTTTTAGCGTGTTTGCTCATTCTGTTCTTTAACCACTTCTGTCGAATTAGGCAAAATTAGCATAAAGTACCAATCCAAGCCATACCCAAAGTAAATTGAATCTGTTCTTGTACCATTTAGAGTACACACATGGTTCTGATCTCTTTTCAAAGGTAAAACTTTCTCCCAGCAGTCAGAATCACTGCAAGTACTGCTGGCACTGAGTAATAGAAGATTGGACACACTGAATTAGATGGCTCTAATTTCCCCTTATTTTTTATTTATTTTATTTTTTTTTTTATTTTTTTTTTTTTGCGAAAATATGCCTGCAGATTACCTTTAACTGTGATGTAGCTGGAAAACACAATGGGACTTTAACATTTAGCCCTGCCTAGTCTCATGTTGTGGTAACAATACCAGAGAAAATTAATATTAATATGTTTTTCTAAGAGTATGTTTTTTTTTAAAGGCCACTTTGAGACCCCAAAAAACCCACTTGAGACCCTGATCCAAACATTTCCAAAACTTCCAAAGCCTTGCAAAGTCCAAAAGTCAAAATTTATTTTAAAAAAGATGGATGTAATCGTTTCCAAAAAGCACAACATGTTTGTATGTAACAGAATATTCTGCTTCAAAACAACATTTTCACTGCTGTCCAAAAACTTTGGTTTCCCACTTGCTGCACAGGAAGGAAGGGAGGTTCAGCAGCAGTTTAACAGCACCATAAACTACATTTATGTTGACTGTTTTCATTAAAGAAAGTTGATGTAAAGGTATAAAATACAGATAATAGTAGTAGATAGTCACATATTTTTGGTTCCTTTTACTTTTTTATGGTTCCGTTTTCTGCAGCAAAGCATCGAGGCTAATTAATCGATGCCAAATCGTCACATGACCCATCGTGATGCATTCCCGGATCGATGAATTGTTAGCAACACTAAGTCACGTCATGTAGATTTTCATCGGCAATGTAAACATCTCCCATGATCCCGCGCTACTTCACGGTGTCATTTAAGTACATCTGTGCAATTAATAAAAAAAAGACTGACTCATTTAAATCCAATGAATCACTTGATTCAAATTTAGGATTTTGTTCGATGATTTTTTTAGGGTGCTGATGTCAATATGACAGGCATTCAAAGCTTCATTCAAAAACCTCAATAGATGCTTCAAATGTAAAACAATGACATTCGGTCCTGCCCATGATCTGTTTTTACCCTTGAACAGAGTAGGCCAAGGAAAACATGAGCATCTGTCTCTTTTGTTTAATTAGTCGACGCCTTCTTGCTCTGTGACAGCACCGCTATTGTGTTTCTGACACTTGTGCAGTATAAATAAACACAAAGTTTTGCAAAAGTAGTCCAAAATATGAGAACAGAACACGCTCATGAAAGTCCTGGCTGGCTGTGGATAACAACTGCTTCACACACCTGCAGCTGGTGTTTACACACAGTTATTCAGTATGCAATGACCCTGAAGAACCTGCTGTGTCTGTATGTGTCGCTGTGTCTGCATAACAACCTCTTCATTTACTTCTGCTCCATAACAGGGAGCCATCGGACCTGCTGGTACCGGTGGAGCTCAGGGACCCCCTGGCCTGCAGGGTATGCCTGGAGAGAGAGGATCTGCTGGCATTCCTGGACCCAAAGGAGACAGAGTAAGCCATGATGAGAACAAAGTGTTGAATATTTATATATTCAACATGCAGACTTTTCTCTAGTTGTATGCCTAATGCACCTGTCAGGTGACTGACATGTATTTTCAAAAATCCCTATAGGGTGACATCGGAGAGAAAGGACCTGAAGGTGCTTCTGGCAAAGACGGTGCTCGAGTGAGTGAATGACATCCATTTTGTTCTACATGAATGCTAATAGTCAGTGTTGGATATGGCAGAAGTTCCACACATGCAAATTTTCAGTCCTTTAAATCTTAGAAAAGTTCAAATCCTTTAATTAGAGTGTTGAGGAAGAGTATTAAAGCCAGTCATATGAAGGGAAAAAAAAGAAGAAAAAAAAGAAAAAATAGTATTTTGAGAATAAAGTAGAAATGTTGAAAATTAAGTCAAAATGATATTTCAACTTTGTCAACTCTTGACTTAATTCAATTTTTCAAATGCAGTAGGCTTAATTTTCATGACATTTGCATGTGCTGCCATAGCACAAATGTAATATTAAAGACAACTAAAGAATGAAATAAAGAATAATGATATAAATAGGAGTCATTTGTAAAATAAAATAGGTAATGAATAGATAAATGAAATAGAATATACAATGTTTAAGTAAAAAAAAAGTAATCAGCTGTTGTTCAATTAAATAAATTAAGAGAATTCAGGTAGAATATAGAATAGAATTGATGAGAATTAATAAAGAAATGGTAGTTTTTGGGATAAACGTAACATATTTAACTAATCAATATCTATTAATCACTAGTTCTCAAAAGACAAAGATTTTTAAAGAAATCATATTTTTTCTTTATGTGGCCCAATACTCTGTCGTAGAATCTTCCTTTTCAAAATAAAGTGCTCACTTTTCATGCTCATTCAAACTTTTCTTAACACTCCTTTGCTGTCTCCTGTTGCAGGGTCTCACTGGTCCCATTGGTCCTCCTGGTCCTGGTGGTCCCAACGGCGAGAAGGTGAGCGTTACCATCATTAATACAATTTCATTATTATGTATATAGTTATTGGAAAGTTATTGTTATATTATTTTCTTCTATAGGTTTCATTGTTTATTCATTTATTGTTGTTGAGTTTGTGTGATTTTATTTTAATAATTGAGGCATGTCCAGTTGTGTTAGTCTGCACATCTGTCTGAACCTATGACTGTTCACAGCTCTTTCATGGGCAGAAATCCCTGGGGTGACAGGGGGGAAATAACCCCACCAGTATGACACTGTGAACACAACTATGTAATTTCAGTAATGTCAATAATGAAATGAAAGCACTTGTGTTGATTACAGACACATACTAGCACATTTTCAAGTTTCAGAAGCTTCTGTCCCCTGTCTTTTGCCTCACAATGGTTTGATCCAATGCCTCCCACCAATAAAACACATTGATAATCGTCACTAGTTTTCATTTTCTCTGCCTTGAATCACAGGTAGCTCTTTATGTTAGCTAACTTATCAGAGTTACAGCTCTACTTTTGGTGTCCCTTCTCAAGAATTGTTCTTGAAAAAATGTCATGCAATTGCCACCTCCAAAGTTGATATCAGATTTCTGCCCCTGAGCTCAGTGTGTGTTGCTGATGCGACTCTGTTTTCTTACAGGGTGAATCTGGTCCTGCTGGTCCTTCTGGAGCTCCTGGTACCCGCGGTGCTCCTGTAAGTGTCACAGTTTAACCAGTATCATTGTCTATGTAAAAAAAAAAGATCAAAATATGAATTGAGTGCACTCACAGTACCTTGTTAAACATTATTCAATAGTATTTTTTGCTTTTGAGCTGACAATTTTGTAAGATTAAAGGTGATATATGATATAAAATAGCACCTGTCTATGTTGAAGTTGAAGTTTGGAAACTCCTCAGTTTTTATCAGATCACTAATTTCTCTCACTTTCAGTCTGTTAGTTCAGCCTGACCTCATCTCTGAGTGTTTGTTCTCTCTCTTCCTTCTTCTTTCAGGGTGACAGGGGTGAGACTGGACCTCCTGGGCCTGCTGGATTTGCTGGACCCCCTGTAAGTAACAATAACAACACTGAGCAGCTCTTAACTCCTCAGAAGTCTGAAGAACATGACTTCAGGGCCAGAGATTAAATGTCAGGACATGTAGTCTGTGACCCTGGAGTCATGTTCTAGGTCTGGACTTCTGAGGTCAAAGTGGCTACAAGGACCTTTCTTATTGTGTTAATGTTGGAGTCCCCTGTGGACAAAAGTGGAAAACCATAACCACAAAATATAAAAATAAAATTATCTAAATAAAAATCAGGCCATTGGCACTGTAACTTTGCCCTGGAAACTATAAACATAATCTCTTCTGGTCTGCATGCCCTGTAAGGGATAATGTACAGTGGGCAGGTCATTATTGTAAAATAAACCCAGATGGGAAGATGCAAGACCCTGTTGCATTTGGGGTCTTGAAGGGGTTTATTTCATAATAATGACCTGCTCACTGTACTTATTGCATAGTTACTTACCAAAATAAATCAAATAATTCACACAAAATGTTGATTTTACAGTAGATTTTGTTGATTTTAAAATGATTTTATTGCTTCTCCAGAGTCTATGATCGGAACTGTGTCCATAGCAACAGCCTGTTCTTCATAGCAACGGTCTATTATACATAGCAGCTGTCTGTTATAAAGAAGTATCAGACCTTAGAATTCTGCAATTGACCAATCAGAATCAAGTATTGAACAAAGCTGTGTAATAAAAATTGTTAAATCTGATTTCAATCAGAGAATCTGACCAGGTGGTAGACATTAGAACAGCTATATAGAAATAGCCAATCTTCCGTAGTTTCAGGCATCAGTATTAAATTGAGACTGTTTTATAACCAGTTAAAAACTCTTTGTAGTACATTTAAGAAAGTTAGTGATAATGTGATCATTTCAAAGGTAAATTAGTCAAAAATTATTATTATGTTATAGATTAAGCTTAAACTTTATCAATCATGGGAAGGGATTCACAAGCTACGCCAACAGATGAAGTATATAAAGTAGTAATGATTAGCCACCTTATTAGCTTCAACATTAAAGTGATGTAAACATTATCCCATCAAAAATTATCGCCCAGTAATATTAATATAAGTATCGCTAAATAGCAGTTAAAATTGAGCCACAGACAAACTTATATTAGATCATTTCTCCAATATTGAAAATAAAAAAGTATTAAAAAGTAAAAGTAAATATTTAATTATTGTATTAAAACACAGTAGATACACAAGAGAAAACTTCAACACCTTGATAATAATCAAGTTTTAGTTAAATTGTGCTGATTTTATCCTCTGAATTACAAAAAACAGGTACATAACCACCTTGTGTGACCCTTAAAATAAATAATTTTCTTTCTTTCATCAAAAAGAGTCATGAGCTGAGAGATGACAGACACCAACCTGATATAGCTTTTCTTCTTTCAAACCTTTCTATTACTGCTATCTGGAAACACTTGGGTATATTATTGTCTTTACTTTTTTAGGCCTCAGTGAATCATTTTTTATCCTGACGTATGTCTTGCCTCCTCACAGTGTTATTCTGTGTGGAGACACTCAGAAGTCCTCGTATCACTCATCCGTTTGGTTCCTCCCAAAAACTCCAGGCAGACATCAAATTAATGTTTTTAATAAGCCGCATCCTTCCGAATGGATTTTCGTCAATAATTTGGTGACAACACAATTTATCATACTTTTTTCCCTCTAGGTTGCACTATGATTAATTATTGAATTTATGTCAGGATGAATAACACTACAAGGTGTCTAAATCATTTTTGGTTCACAGCTCACAGACTGTAACATCACAGCTTATCACCACACAGACTCAAAATAGACGTGGATGATACATAAAACATCAGCAGCTCTTATTAAATGTTTTGAAATGTTCACACTTCTACACTTTTACTTGCTGTTTAAGCAGGCCCAAATCTCAGTCGTGCTTCAGGTGAAAGAAAGAAGAAAAGTAGAAGAAAACCCATCACCTGCTGCAGGTTTTAAATAGGCCATGTTATTCTCATTTGCAAGCTCAAACTATTTTTTTTTAATTTAGAATAGATTTACATGCTTTCATGTTCAAAGAAAAAAAAACAGCATTATTTTTCTCATCCTGGCCATAGCTGCAGCACATCTATTCACCCTCATCTCCCCATATATAACATTATGTGCATTATGCCAGAGAGATACAACATAACAACCAAGTAACGGAAGAAAGGCTGGATTACAAACAAGGTGTGGTCTTAGTGACTTTGCAGACCTGTTACAGGGACAATAAAACTATAAACACACGTTAAAGGAAAGGAAAAAACACCAAAAAGCATAATATGTACTACTTTAAGTATGTTTCTTCTATGAAAGGCAACTTTCACACTACTTTGCTGGACAGCAGCCACTGTGGCCACAAGTGACAATTACACATTAATCATAAATGTTAAAATGTAGTGGAACAGTAGCACCAGTAGAGAAGTCATAAAGTCAGTGAACTGACTCAGTTATAGCAGTTATACAACTGTATCTACGCAGAGTTAAGTCTCAGTCAAGTATGGCCTCATCAACAAAACCGTGGGTGTGTTAAATTGAGCATGAGTGTGTTTTATTGCTCAAGAATTCGACTTTTTATTCATAGGAGGATGAATATATTTTTTTTCTTTCAGAAGTGACATAGTCTTGTATTGAAGGTTCATTATTTGTTTATATATGATAGTTCAAATCTTCAGTGTAGGTTAGTTAAAGGACCAGTGTGTGGGATTTAGTGGCATCTAGTGGTTGGCTTGTAGACTGACACCGTAGATGCCTATAAATATTATAGGACTTAGGGGGATCTATCGGCAGAAATGGATCATAATACACGTTTTCTTTATTTTAGAATAAGCCACTTATATGTCCAGAGGGTGCAGGTCTTCTTCCATGGAGGTTACCATGTTTCTACAGTAACCCAAAACAGACAAACCAACTGGCTCTACACAGGGCCTTTTGGGGTTTTTGCGAGTTTTGTGGCCACTGTAGGTTGGAAGGAGTGAGAATCAAGTTCACCGCTAGATGCCACTTAATCCTACGCAGTGGTCCTTAAGGTTTAGAGCCTGTAATGCGTCTTGGCTTCTTATTAGGTGCTGTTTGACTGGGATTTAAATATTTTTTTGATATGCATTCTCCATTTTGAAGGGCTGCTCCTAGCAATTAAGTATTGCACTTCTAAAGTTGGGAGATTCACAAGAGACATAAAAAAAAATTGAAAAAGCAGCAGAGGATAAGATATCCTTGCATTTAGTCTATAGTTTAGGTCAGGCCCCAAAATTGCTGCATCCTGCATATCCCATGATGCAGCTCATAAGCATCTTTGCATTATATTCTGTCGTTTATTTGTAAAATTGTGAGGTCTCTGTACTCGTGGGTGAAGTGCCCTCAAATGTATTTCAGGGAATCAAGAAGCATCATCCTCGATTTAAACAAATCACCAACTCACAGATTTACATTTTTTGTTTTAATGGCTGTCATGTTTCATTCATTGAACTCTTTCTATCTTTTTCTCTCAGGGCGCTGATGGTCAGCCTGGAATCAAGGGAGAGCAGGGAGAATCTGGACAGAAGGGTGATGCTGGTGCCCCTGGACCCCAAGGACCCTCTGGTGCCCCTGGACCTGCAGTGAGTGCCTCACTCTTGACTTTGTTTTTACATGGTTACCGAAGCAAACAGTGTTGTTTTTTTCTGGCTCTGCCTAAGCCGTAAATAATAAGGGGTTCTACCAAACCCTTGGATGTTTGCAGCCTTGTGAGGTTTTCTCTAATAATCAAAAACATTATACAGTAGCAAGACACACACTGATTGACAGTTGTTTTTATGAGCAGAAATCAGCGGAAAATTCCTCTTTTTTTTCAAACTTTTCAACATTTGTGGTGGCGTCAGAATGAAAGCTGTCCTTGTCACTGATTGTGCAGCGCCAGGCAGAATAAAAACTAGCTGAGGCCACTGAACCGAACAGAACATTTAAAAGTAACTGAACATGTTTTAGATGAGTTTATATTGCCATTTATGAATCATTAGATAAATGTCAGACAGTGATGTACAGTATGTGTTCTATTGCAGGGTCCTACTGGTGTTTCTGGGCCGAAAGGTGCTCGTGGTGCTCAGGGACCTCCTGTAAGTGACCTTTTAAAATTTATTGTAGAAACTATCATTTTGTTTGATTATTTTTGGCTTTATCTAACTTTATCTTTCACTTTCAGGGTGCCACTGGTTTCCCTGGTGCTGCTGGCCGAGTTGGACCCCCTGGCCCCAATGTAAGTTCACAAACACACCTGTGGTCGAGTCCATAACAACATATTAAAATAATTAGATATAGGACGCTGATTTTGTTATATGTTTTTGAACTGTTTAACTGCTATTTTTGCTGTGTACCATAGTTCTAGAATAAATAAACTAAATTCAAACTTTATTATACACTGTAGAGATACTAGATTCATTATTCAGTCACCAAATGTGAAATTGCTTATTGGAAAGAAGGAAAATGGGCTTTATCTTCTACAAGTAAGCTCCAGGTGTAGCAGAAAAGATACAAAAACATTTTCTAAACGCCACCTGATTTATTGTCCATGAATACATTTGAATTTGCACTTGTGGAGCATTTTCTTTGTTTCAGCACCCACACTCAACCAAACCAGGGTGTCTGACTGAGTGGGAGTTATTGTAGTTTGTTTAGGATATTTTTACACACTTGCTAAAACAAAGTGCAACACATTGTGAAAAACAATTCTGATACTGTGAGACTGTGAATATGAGATATGTGTTATTAAAAGTTATTTAAAGATGCACAGAAGCCCAGGGGCTCATTGCGGTAATAGAAACTGTAATCCCACAGGCTCCGTAAACATGATGCGTGCATGTTTGTGGGTGCTTCTACACTGTAGAATTAAAATGTATTACAATTCAATTTTATGTTAATTTCATCCTCCTGTAGGGTAACCCTGGACCTGCTGGCCCCGCCGGCCCTCCTGGTAAAGATGGACCCAAGGGTGTGAGGGGAGACGGTGGCCCTCCAGGCAGACAGGGTGATGCTGGACTCCGTGGTCCTGCTGGGACTCCTGGAGAGAAAGGAGATGCTGGAGAGGATGGTCCCCCTGTGAGTTTGTCATACTTTGCACTGCATTCACTTGCATTCTGGCAGACGGCAAACTGAATGTCAGTAGACAAGGGTGGGACAGTAATATTAAATGAGGCTGGCAGAGGAGACACAGCAAAGTTAACAATAGATGTCAAAAGTTAAAATACTCTGGGCCCTATTTAAATGATCCATAGTGCATGGTCTGACGTGCATGGCACCAGTGTATTTAGGGTGTGTCCAACTCCCACTAAACATTACGTGATTTAGGCACAAAGTAGGGCACAAAGGCCTCATATTTAACCTATTTATACCTATTTGTGTTTATGAATTAAACCAATTAGAGTGTCTTCTCCCATTCCCTTTTAAAATTCAGGTGCACCTGCATGTGCAGCACATTTTTATTTGTATTTATTGTTTATCTGATGTGGACATCACAATTACATTGGACAAACCAGATGCATTGTTTGAGTGTTTTAGCACATGTGCTAATTCGCAACACTTGTCCAGAGGAGGCTTTTGAAACCACAGGAGACTTTTGCTTTTTGCCATTCAAATGGCAGATTTGGCAGGTTGGAGAGGCAAACAAGGAATGACTCCCTTGTAGTGATGCAGGCACTGCAGTTAAAACTGCAGCACTACAGTTAATCCGTCATAAAAATTAGCTTGTCTAATTTTTGGTGAAATAGGGTGAAGCATTCCCCCATTAAGAGAGACGCTGTGTCCATTTACACATGAGGCACAGCAGTTTAAGATTCCTGAAAGCAGCTTCTCTAATCATTAAAGTAAATCACTGAATAAAACACTCAGACACTCGACGGGACAGAGGAAACTTTCCAGAGGAAACTGAGGAAATAATCATTTTTAATAAATCATTTTTAGACAGCTCTGATGGAAGACAGAATTTATATGGCTGCTTTACTCCAAACAGTTTCACTATATGAACTTAAACTGTGTGTGTGGGAGACCTTTTGGATGTGTTGAAGAACACAGAACATTAACATTAGACCCTGCTGTGCCTCGTGTGTAAATACGCAGTGTCTCTTAGTGGCAGGACGCTTCGTCTCTTTTCACCCACCTGCAAACCATCAACTATTGTTCAAAATTTTTATGGCTCATGCATTAACTATAGTGCCATAGAAGCAGAGTGGAAGTACGCTGTGAACCCACCTTGTATGTGCATCTTATTATTTGAATAATGCATCTTTTAAATAGTAGGAAAATATGCTCCATTGACTTTAAACCAGGTTTTTGTTGCTCAGTGGCGCAATCGCTTTCTGCTCTCTAGTCTCTCTAAGATAGTCGCCAACTGTGCGCCTGACCACTCTTCATTTTAAGAATCCATGGGTGCATAGATGGGCGCAAGTACTTGTACTTACACAACGTGGGCGCAGGCAGTGAAAATGACAACTCTATCGGTTAGAAACCAGCAATGACTGTCTTTGCGCAAGTGGATGCTACCTATCTCCCGAACAAAATGAGAAAACGTTTACTACTACTAGAATAAGTACATAAAATAATGGATATGGAATAATTTTATGTAATATATTTTATTCCATTCTTTGTAAACAATACAATATCACCATAGCAACATTCTGCATCGTCATCGCCATTGTTTTTTCTGTGCCGTCCACAAGGTATCTGTCTACCGTCTGCTTGAATTCAACACATTCACACTCTTCTGGGCTTTTACATAATATGTAACTTCTTGACCTTGTGACGCTTGAAATACCACTCCAGTCCCTCGAGCGCCCACATGTTTAGCCACTCTGTCATTCTCCCCAGACTGCACATCTCCTTGGGCAGCATCAAGGTGAACACAGGTGACCGTTATAGAGAGAAGGAAATTATTAAATGTGTTTGTTTTCTACATTTCTGTCAACTTTTACGTAGCTCTGTCAGCCCAAGGAGCCAATTTCATCAGTAATGGACAGCTGCTGAGCACATTCTCCATTAATACACAGAGCTGTCAGTGCCCATCACTGACTGTAATAGCAGAGCAGGACACATGACAGCACAGGGCAGCACAGGCTCAGTGACAGGCTAATGACAGGTCCCCGGGCTTTTACCTTCTCTGTACTCCGCACTACACTCACACACACACATTATACACATGAAGACAAGTGCTGTCAAGATAATGACACATCACAGATGATTGCACACTCAAACATGAAGATCGCTTTGGTATCGAGACCCTTCCCACCTATAGATTACATATATTAAATCATGAAACATGTATCAACTCGTCAAAGTGTGGATGGCGTGTCTCAGGTGTCACTCAGAGGCAGGTGTTTATTGTGAGCATGGGTTAAAGGAGCTTTCACCGCTGCGCTGGAGGACACGTGGTGGAGCGGACTGTGGTGGATGAAGTAGACCAGAGAAATGATGGAGAGATCGATGCTGATCTGTGTTGCTGCAATTGGGAGTTGTAAAAGCCCAGCTGGAAAAAATGACATAAGATATAAATCAAATAAAGAAACAGAAATGAAAGACCAGAACACAAAAGAAGCACAACCAAAAAGAAGACCAAAAGCCATAAAGATGACGATGAAGGTGACTTGAAGGCTGTATTCAGACCAAATCAGGTGTTAAAGCTATAATGCTGGCCATAACATTCATTTGAAAGGGGATAGTGTGTTCAGGCTGCAGTAGAGGCGACTGTAGGGGTTGCTGAAAAAACACAAAAAGTTAACACAACTCAATGTCACACTTTGGTGACCAATCACATAAGCTGACGATCAGACTGCTCCACAGTAAGCCTGACGTATTACTGAAAGCGTTATCCAGGCAGAATTCATGGACCAAACGATGATAATCTCTTAGTTGTGTCCTCACTTGGTTTATTTAATTTACTCAGATTCGACATCTGTGTCTGGCTTTCATTTTACGCTGCAAAGTAGCGGTACCAAGAAGCTTTGTTCGGTTTGTGTTAATTTGTTTGAAAGAGGTATGGGTCATTCACCCTTAAAAACAAAAACAGACTCCATAACGTAGTTAAAGTGTGCAGCACAATTGCGGGCTTAACTCATAATGATTTGACGTCCTTGTACCAGGCTGGAATCTTAAAGAAGGCCCAGTCAGTCCTGGCTGATCCCAGCCACCCTCTGCATGGAGAGTTCAGGTTGCTTCCGTCTGGCCGCAGGTACAGCCAAGTTACCTGCAGGACCAATAGGCTAAGGAACTCTTTTGTCCTGACTGCCACTGGCCTCCTAAATAAGGCACTTTAACTTTGAATGTTGTTGTATTTCTGCCTTTATTATTATTATTATTATTATTATTATTATTATTATTATCATTATCATATGTGTTTTTTGTCCTTATGTGTGTGAGACTGCTGGCTGTACAACAAATTGCCCCTCGGGGATAATAAAGTTTTCTTTGACTTTGAGAGCGCAGCGGTGGTGTAGCAAGCTAGAGAGTGAATGAAAAGAGGGAGCGACGGTAGCGAGAAAGCCATAATACATATAATGCACATCATTACAATAGCTTTGAATATGCATTTTAAGTGAACATGCTTCTGTCTTCTCTCTTATGTCCTAAGCCGTGTTGGTTGTTTCTCCACGGAGCTACGGGCTCTGTGGAAACTGAAAGCGATCTCGTGTTGTGTGCAGGTGTTGTTGGAAACGCGAGAGGGAGAGTTGAAAAGTTGTCTGTCGCCACTTTAAATAATACCAAATGATTTGACTGTAAATACATTTATTCACACATTAATTGTGATTTCACCTCTTTCTTCTCCTCTCAGGGTCCTCTTGGTCCTTCAGGTCCTCAGGGTTTGGCTGGTCAGCGTGGTATCGTTGGTCTGCCTGGACAGCGTGGTGAGAGAGGTTTCCCTGGTCTGCCTGGACCTTCTGTAAGTAACATACTGCTCACTTCATCGAATAATTTAAAATTTAAATCATTCATTGTACGAATTAGGGCTGCAACTAACAGTTACTTTCAGTATTGATGAACCTGCTTTTTTTCCACTATGAATTAATTATTAAATCTATAAATGTCAGAGATTACAGTAAATAATGAAATAATTTATAACAGCACTGAAACAAATTAGTTGATTAATCAATAGAATATTCTATCCACTGAACTGATCAGCAGAATATTAATTTGCAATTATTTTGCCAATCAGTTAATCACTTACTCAACTTTTGTGGACTTATGTGATCGTAAACTTAAATTCTGCAGCTGAAGAAGACATGAGTGTCTATTTGCTTGTGTTTTCATAAGCTGCCGTGCATTGCACCCTCTCAGCCTCTTTGGGACTTCTAATCAAAAAATAATTGGCAGATTAATTGATACTCAAAATAATCAGTTCTCACAGTTGAGAGGATAGAGAATATGTTAGCTTTTTTTTGCTTGATGAATTGATGAGTTTAATCAGTGATCAAAATTGTTGTCAATTAAGTGTCTGTCTGTCAGCTAATTGTTTCAGCATGTGTGCAAATGCTTCAAAATAGGTTTAAATTATGACTCTTAGTGCATGTTTGTTGGTTGAAGGGAGAATCACTAAACATTTAATGGTCACTGCAGAGTTATGTCTTTTAACCTCAAATATCGAAAGAGGCTGTTATCTAAATACACATCCATGACTCTACGAGCATGGAGCCCAATGTTTCATCTCTCAGTACAAGAGAAAGTCCTGTAGACGACCCACACAGGCAGCCTCTGGACTGTCATTCTGCTGTGGCCTAATTGGATCACAGTCAAAGACTTTTCCCCCTGGTGAACTGACTCCATTTGATGTTCAATACGGCATGTGACAAGAAGGCCCCCCTGCTTATATCTCACACCATTTGATATGTGACATGAGCCATGTCCCCTTCTTACGCCGTCTCAGTGGGCATGTCCTTACCATTAATTATTCACCAGTACAGATGAAATGGAGGCCAAGAAAGACGCGGCGATGCCAAAGTCACTCAGGAATGTTTCAAGCAGAGAATATGCTTTTAATATCAGCGAAGTTTGAACTGCAGATACGGTTCATCTGACCGTCTGTGGTTTTCTTCAAGTTTGGTCCCTTTGAAGGCAGCAGCTGCTCAGAGTCTGAATCAGTGCTACTGAGAATCTGGACTGAGAGTTCCTTATCAGTGGTTGTTAACCTTAAATTTGATCATTTTCAAAAAAAAAAAGTTTTTCAAAAAGTATGAAGATAAAGTAGTCTCTAATCAGTTTCAGGTAACTCAATGTCACGTAGCTTGGTTGTGAATAAATTAGCATTCAAGTCAGCTGTATAAAAGATAATTAACATATTCCCAGGGCTGTGACTGATCTTTGCTTCCACTTTTATAACTGAGATAAACACGGCAGCAAAAACCAGTTTCTAAATATAAAACTGAGGAGATTAATGGGCCAAGTATGCTGCATTTTATACAGCATTATATGCAGACATGGAAAGAGTACTAGAATATTATACTCAAATGAATTACTGTTATTTTAAATAAATTTTACTTCACTAAAAATATACCAGTATAGTTAGTCATTTGAAAGGTACTCTGAGTAAATGTTACTGTGATCAGTGTCTCAGTGTGCAGCTGCTGCTCTTTTCATCAATGTCCTGATAACTTTGCCAGTAAGTCAGTTAAAATGTACTCTGAGTAAATGTTACTGTGTACATTTTTTAAATGACTGGCCAGGGCGGAGGGGGGTTATTATGATGCAACTGTTAAATCAAGTCCTTTTGTTCAAACCCAACAATAAATTCAAAGTGTACAGACATATATTGCAGCCTGTGCATTCACTTTATATAGATTTCATAGATCTGTCTCTCAAAAGAGCCATTTTTGGCCACAAAAAATCTGTCTGGAACCCCAATAATTCTCTTGTTTGCTCAGAGAATTTTCTTTTTTTTGGATGTTGTATCCATAGATAGCTTATGGAGACTAGCCACCAGCAAAATTTAGAGGAAAAAGGTGTGTAGGCTATAATGCACATTTTAATTGACAAAATATTTTAAAAGATTTTATTCAGTGTACAGGCTACACGTTTTTTAACCTGAGAATATGGTATACACAGGTGTCCACTTAAAAAAAAAAAATCCCTGATGAACTCCCAACTAGGATCAAAATGTTCATTTAAATAGTTGTGTGGTTTAGAGTCAGTCAGCGTGCAGCTGCTGCTCTTTTCATCAGTGTTCTGGAAACTTTGCCAAAAGTATTCACCATAACCAGTTTCTAAATAAATCTGAGGAGATTAATAGGCCAGACAGTGGCAAAAAGATGCAACATTTTACATCTGCAATGCCTGGTAATAGCTGTAGTATGACCGAGTAGTTGTTAACAGGGTTTGGATGTCTGGGGAGGTGGCAATTACGTTGTCATCTAAAACTTTGCTGATTGATCTGACTGGTCTGAATCAATATCTGAGTGGCTGTTTTCAAGCTTTAACTTTGCAGCAAAAGTTGACATTTTAAGATGCGGACTGGCTGTGCAACAGTGACATGTTTTGATGTAAATGTCATTGATGTCACTGTGGAAAAAAAAGCTCTGAAATGGATTTAGATCAACACATTTTCAAGGTGTCCTTTTCGACTGTAGTCACTGTTTTATTATACATATATTGATTTTACAGAATGCAGCAAATCATAATAAGTCCATTATCAGGCTAATATATCAGCCAGTGTGTCAGGTGATCTAACCCTGAAGAAAACCAGTGATTCACTGGGATGTGAGATTGAATATATTGGAAGCAGAATCAGCTTTATTGGCCAGTTTATTGTGTAGACATAGAAGGAGTTTGACACTGACCAAAGGGAAAGATAATATAGAGTACAATACAATAAAATAAGAGTATAATTACAAAAGAGTGACTGAATGTACCAGTGGTTGAATTACAGTATCAGTTGGTAAATCACGATGCTCTTTAATGTAACAAATTTATTTTCAGTGCAGTAATGATTCCTTTTCTCTCCTCTCCTTTCAGGGTGAGCCTGGAAAGCAGGGAGCTCCTGGCGGCAGTGGAGACCGTGGACCCCCTGGACCTGTCGGACCACCTGGACTCACTGGACCTGCAGGAGAGCCTGGCAGAGAGGTCAGAGAGTGGGCAACACACAGCATGTGTGTGTGTGTCTGGATCCACAGCTGCCACATTGCATTAGTCCATGACTGAAACGGCAGATTCTCGGTCTGGAGGCCAAGTTGATTAAAATGCACTGCTGTGTGCGTCATGTATACATTAGCATTGTGTTTACACTGTATTGTTAATGTGCTTTGTTGGAGCAGGGTTCATTATGCAGCTGATCAGTATTCAATAGGACATCTGGCTTAGTGGAGGTGGAAGCTGTTGACACTTAATATTGTGCTGTCACCTGACAGGGCAACCCTGGATCTGATGGACCTCCTGGAAGAGATGGTGCTGCTGGAATCAAGGTGAGAAAAACACAATCATAAGATAAGATGCACTCGGTCAAGAACCCCTTCAAACATGCTGTTGCTCTTATTCTTCTTGATGTGTTGTAAATGTCATTGAAATGTGAATTGCATCAGTGACATGAATAAATTTAGCATCCTGTACCCTGATAGGCTGATAACACATCTAATTAAAATCACATTAACCAACTGTATGGATTCAGCTCAATATTCAATATTTTCAATATATTATTCCGAATTAATCAAAAATGTGATGAATATTAGTTATTAGTTTATGTACGAGTCTGATCAAGACCCCAACATTGATGTATTTATTAGGGTTTATCAGAAACAGCCTGTAAAATCTGTGACTTTGACCTGCAATAACCTTTTTTATTCAAATGCCCAAGTGACATTTCTTGTTCATTAACGTTTGTCCACAATACAGGCCCTTTGGTGTCTTATCTCAACATTTCTTCTTTTTCCACTTTAGTTTTGATTGATGATTTCAACATTCTGCAAAAGAATGAGAAAATAGAAAAGAAAGGCAATAAATAAAATAATTAATAAGCATTTCTTCAATGCCGTAATATGAACAGAAATAAATAAGTCAAGAGAAATGTTTTGGCCTTTTTCATACTGCTTTTGGTATTCCTTGAAAGGCCAAGCCGTCAGTCAGTCGTCGATTCCTGCACTCAAGCAAAAGTAACAGGGAAAAAATAAGGAAAAAAGGAAAAGATACATAAATGACAATACATAAAATTTAATAAATAAAAATAGATATAAAATATACAGGAAAAAATACATCATTTTATGAGCAAAAGTTAAATAAGCATACATTAAAAAATATAGACAGAAATAAATAAATGAAAATGCTTATAATTATTCTTGTATATTTCTTTATCTGTATTTATATTTCCACATTTATTTATTTATTTTATGTAGTTCTCTTTATGGTTCCACTTTTTTATTTACATATTTTTATTTTCTCTGTTCCTCTTCTCCACATTTATTTTCTTATTCTTGTACAGATTTTTTTTTTTTATGACGCCCCCGTGACTACAAACCTAAAATAAAAGTAATATTTTAAAAAAAAAAAAACACTTTGTTTGGGCAATACATTTTTAGAAGTCCAGTCCAGTCTCTCAGTTTAATCAACTTCAATCAGTTGTCCTATTTATAGTTGCGTCTCTGTTTTGGGTCCTGATTAATGTCTGTTACTCCCATTTTTCTTCCAGCTGTGTTCCTCACAATCTTAAACAATTTGTCAGTTTTTCCATTATGTCAATTTCCTCTACTGTCTCTATCCATTGCTCTTGGGTAGGCAGGTGCACTTTCCCCTGTTTCCTTGTGATAGCATTTATACTCGCTGTTAACGATATTTTGACCTGATACCTGCCCCCTTATTCATACATTTTCTTCAGTAAAATTACAGTTACGCAGAATGAGCACCATGTAGCTCATAGGGACGTCATATCTTTTTATCTACTGAAAAGTTTTGCATGTCATTTTCCAAAGCATCGATTGATCGATTTTGTGGCATTTCGTTATCTCAACATTTCTAAATACAGAGCAGATTAAAGATTGACAGCAGTTGTAATATTGTAGCTTATTTTGTATTTTTTCTGACTTTTCTCCTCTTGTGCCCTGCAGGGTGATCGCGGTAACACTGGTCCTGCTGGTGCTCCTGGTGCTCCAGGCGCTCCTGGTGCTTCTGGCCCAGTTGGTCCCACCGGCAAACAGGGAGACAGAGGAGAGTCTGTGAGTATTAACTGCAGCACAAGTGAAACAGAGAAGCTGTCTCTTTCCAACACAGGATGTTTCCAGAGGTGAAGTTTGTGTCTCACCGTTAAATAAAGAGCAGGCGTCATTTATAAAAAGTGGATTTTTCACTTGCTGGAAATTAGCATGAGCAAGTACAGAGGAGGATGTCTCAAGTGTTTTATCCCTGACTGACTGACCGGTGTTTGAAGTGAAAAATGTTTACTTTTCTCATTTACATAAAGTTTATTCAGTGTATTTCAGCAGAGATTTTCAACTATTTTAACATTCTTTGGTCCTCAAACACTTTGTCTGTTTGAAGACTCGTGATATCTGTTTTTACCCAGAAATCTCCACTTCAGTAGCACTTACATACACCAAACTTTCCAGTTTTCCTATAATCTGAAGGTTTTTGCAGAGGGGTTTGTTCGTATATCATTCATAACCTTGTTTAAATAACTTTTCGTTCCTAAAAAAATTTATTTTTTGTGACCGTTGTTGACAGTATTTTCTGATTTATTGAGTGATAAATCCAAAATTCCCCTTGATTCTAGTATGTCAACAAAATGAAACAAGCAATTTTGAACCTGACTTTATCCAGTATTCAGATTTCTGTCCTGAAATGCATTCAGATTGGTTCATACTTAGTTAGATACTACATCATTTGCGTATTTAAACAGAAAATTCCAGAAAACTTGTAATATAAGAAATAACTGTCTAATTGTAAAGTAATTAACTGGGGAAGTTTTCTGGTGACGTCTATTGGTTAAAATCTTAAACCCTATTTACCTTTAGAGTCTCCCCATAACAAATAATATGACAATAGACAGGATTTGTGATCCAGTAATTAATGTTTCTACAGCAGTGTCACCACTTTCTTTTGTTTTTTCTTTCTCAGGGTGCACAAGGACCTGCTGGACCTCCAGGACCTGCTGGAGCCAGAGGAATGCCTGTATGTGTCTCTCTAAACAGTGACACACACACACACACACACAATCACACTCAGTTTTGAATTATGTTTGAATTATTATTTTGTAGTAGAGTTCTATATTTAATGCAATATACTAACTAACTGCTTCTAACAGAAAGGCAGATACTAGTGAAAATCTTGAGCGTTTACCTAATCAGGTTGTTGTGTACTGATCTTAGGGACCCCAAGGACCCCGCGGAGACAAGGGTGAGGCTGGAGAGGGCGGTGAGAGAGGACAGAAGGGACACAGAGGATTCACTGGTCTGCAGGGTCTGCCCGGACCTCCGGTAAGAGTCCAGACTGAACCTAAATCTGTGTGCGACCAGACCTTCGTGTTACACTGGTCAAATTAATTTCTTATCATCATCCAAGGTTGCTACAGATAAAGAGAAAGTCTTAAAATGCCTTAATTCTGTTTGGGAAGGTCCTAATTTTCTTCTTTTTTTTTTTTATTGAATGTTGTTAAATTGGCCATAAATTTAGTTAAAAGGTGCTTATACATGTCATCCTACAGTATCATCCTTCTGATATTCACTTCCTCACAAATAGTAACATATGTGCATTTTATGCCACCTATCCAGATCCCAGTGACATTCATTTAATTAATTAAATCATTAGACATTATTGTTATATACTGTTGGGAAGTACTGAAAATAAATAAATAAATAATTTTATTCCATATATTCCCAACTGATTTTCTATCAAACTTTCAAAGTTTGGACAGTTTGACCCTGAAACAGCTATTAAATTGCATTCCATGTGTTATTAAAAAGGTCTTAAAAGTCTTTTTTAACTTGATGAATTCTGCAGAAACCCTGATGAATATGAATATAATCTTTATGTGTTTAGGGTCAAGCTGGAGACCAGGGTGCTACTGGACCTGCTGGACCTGCTGGACAAAGAGTGAGTGCTAATGCTCCTAAAATACTTTGTTGTAATAAAAAAAAAAAAAAAAGACTACTGAAATGTGCATTATCTTTGGTGCTGAACATCAAGAGTTTTCCTCCATCTGTGTACATAGGGACCACCTGGACCTGTTGGCCCTGCTGGAAAGGATGGTGGAAACGGTCTGCCAGGACCCATTGGACCCCCTGGACCTCGTGGTCGCAGTGGAGAGACCGGTCCAGCTGTGAGTACCCATGACAACTGTCTGTTAGGATGATCTTCCTCTGAAAATTTGAACAGGCTAAAAATACATTTGATTCAGCAAATGTGACTTGAATAATGCTACTTTGCGCGCAGTATGTTGCACATATGTCACATGCAAGTGACCAATTATGTATTCAAGGATTCTTAAAACCCTAAAAATTGGAAAACGAAACATGTTTAGAGTCCTTGAAATAGCACAAGCCTGACAAAAATCCTGCAAAATTCACACTACATAATAACGTCATGAGCACCAGGTGCAAGTCATGCTGTTGCTGGGCATGGACTGAACACAGCTCATATACATCCTTTATGATATAACCTGCTAATATACATCATCAAGTCATCTTAATATTCAGCGCAAGCCTTTTTAATCTTTCCTTTCTGTCGCTGCTTGAAGAGAAAAGGAACCGTATATTCTGTGCTAGCATGATCTCCATTTAAACAATCGCCACAACTGAACGTAAATTGAGGAGGGTCATGAGCATTTAAATAATTAAATATTAATAATAATATTAATCATTAAATAATGAAACATACAAAAGGCAAAAGTAAAACATTCTAAAGAAGAATTGATAAACATGAAGAAAAATAGATTATCAGGCTAAAAATGAATATAATATGTAGAAATGGTTTCAGTGATGATTTTGATGTCAATATCATTCTAATTTTCATGGATACTATGACAGAACTGTGGCAAAAACTCAAAACTGCTATTTTCCTGAGGATATAATCTATATCCGGATGATTTAGCAGTAGTAAGCACAGTTTTGCTTGAGTTTAATAAAGAAAAAATTCTTCTCATCTTGACACAAACATTCCTCAGGCACACAGAGGTTTGTTTCACTGATAACGAAACTAGGACCACCCTGACAAAATCTGATAATCTTTTGATACAACTCAAAGATTTAAAGGGTAACTTCTGTGTTTTTCAACCTGGACACTATTTTCCTATGTTTTGTGTCTAAGTGACCAATGGGGATGACAATTTGTGAAACTGGTCCAGTATTGAGCGAGACCACAGCAGCCATCAGCTGCGAAACAGGCTGCAATTTAATCTGTCAATGCACACCGACTAAAATAGCTTGTTTATGCTACTGACAGGCTCAGATTGTTATTCTAAGTGTCTGAGAACACTATGGAAATGATCACTACAGAGATAAACCTTTGTATTTAAGAGTAAGATGCTTTTTGTTTAACCAGAAAGAGCCAAAGCCACCAGACTCCATTTACATAAACAGTAATTTTGTCACTGTCACTCAAAACTTAAAAATCACAACAATATCTTGTTATATTCATACAAGCTTCAACATTACAACAGCAGTGCTCAGATGTTTATTATGTGTTTAAGATCATTCATTATGCTTTTATGAATCATTCTTTGACACTAAACTTGGTGATAAAGATAGAAAGACTTAAATAAATAGAACAAATACAGCCATGACTTGATATTTAAATGGACACAAAAAAACAGTAGGGAAACCAAAACTTCATTCAAAGTCAGATTTAAAAAAAGGTTTTAAAACAACTAAATCAGATGTAGCAAGAACTCCAGCTGGCATCACTTGAGCTTGTTTGCAACACGTGCATTGTTGAAACTAAGAGTGAAGAAAAGTGAAATCAGACGAGCGAACAGATTGCAGAGCAGATGGCAGCATTTCCTGCACCTATTGTTGGAGACGAGGAGGGAGAGGAAAGAATAATCCACCATTTGTGCAGCTATGACTAGACAGAAAACTAAATGTCTAAATATTGTGTAGCGCCAAATATAACCATTCCATATTTTCCTCTCAGGGTCCCCCCGGAAACCCCGGACCCCCCGGTCCTCCTGGTCCCCCCGGCCCTGGCATCGACATGTCCGCCTTCGCCGGTCTGGGTCAGACTGAGAAGGGCCCTGATCCTCTCAGGTACATGAGGGCCGACCAGGCTTCTGGAAACCTGCGTCAGCATGATGCTGAGGTCGACGCCACACTGAAGTCTCTCAACAACCAGATCGAGAACATCCGCAGCCCCGAGGGATCCAAGAAGAACCCGGCTCGCACCTGCAGAGACCTTAAGCTCTGCCATCCTGACTGGAAGAGCGGTGAGTGACACAGGCAGGAATTGGGCAAATTGGTGTGAGGTGATGAAGTAGACAAGTTGAAGTCACATTGGCAGCTCAAGGTTTAGGTTAAATATCATTTGTGTAGTCTGAGTGTGTTTTTGAGATATCAGAACTGCACAGTATTTCATAACATTACACATTTCAAAATGAGTATCAGCTTTTAAGTATAAGATGAAAAAAGAAGAGAAAAAGTCTCACTCTGAAGCTGATGTGTTATTTTTTTTTTTCCCTGCAGGAGAGTACTGGATTGATCCCAATCAGGGCTGCACCATCGATGCAATCAAGGTCTTCTGCAACATGGAGACAGGAGAGTCCTGCGTCCACCCCAAACCTTCCAGCATCCCTCGCAAGAACTGGTGGTCCAGCAAGAGCAAGGACCGCAAACATATCTGGTTCGGAGAGACAATGAATGGAGGCTTCCACGTAAGTGGCACAACGGTTTTCCTCTTTTTGAGCAATCAGTTGAGCCAAAACATACTCTCTTCTACTATTACTGCCGTAGTCTACACAGAGTGACTCTTAAACATTAGCATTTTATGACTCGAATCTAGGGCTCCCAGTTTTTTTTTCTTGGTAAAAAGAAATCACGGAATGTGTTGTTGATTTTCTTTATTGGCCTCTTACTCAGTGTGCGCTGGGATCAGCTCTAGCCCCTGTGACCCTGCATATGTAAAGTGGATAGAGATAACGGATGGTCTTTGATTATTGAAACTGACTATTAAAACTGCTAAATAATAAATGATAAATAAAATAAAAATCTAGTTGAAAATCTGATTCATAAAATACAATTTTCAGCATAAATATTTAGAGTAATGTAAAGCTACAGTTAGTAACTTTTTCCAACCAAAAACATCAGTATTTGATACTACTGTAAACTGTAGATGCCTTTGTTTTCTTGCAGCAGGAAACACAACAAATTTAAGATTTTCAGGACATGGATAAAACCCATCTGCACATTTTAAAGCATTTTAAACTGTGCTTCCACCACAGAAACTTTCCCCAGGGACCAAGAACCAGTAGAGGAACTCTTAAGTGTGTTTCGGCAGTGGTCTGCAGGGACCAGGTTCTAAATTGAGTTCCAGGGGACGATATTTTACCCCCCTAGAACTCCCTGCTCAGGAGCAAGTGCTTTCCAAAAGTACAGGAACTTTGAGGGTGGGGCTTACAGCACTGAACACTTTTAATAGGTCAAGTAGCATTTTATTTTGGCCATCAGGTTTACTTATCCACAAACAACTGATGGACCAACAACGAAGTCTCGGCTTTAATGAGCATTTATGCTGAGGACACTGTAGCAATCGATTACTGTCCACCAATTTAAATGGAACCATCATTGTTGTATAGTTGTGTGGAAGAATTATGTGTAAAATAGCCACTGCTTTTTCATACATCAACTGACTAATTAGCCAAATCTTTGCAGGTGTTTAGAAAGCGGAGGAAACGCAGATAACAACAGGCTGAAGGAACCTTGTAGTTCCTTCAAAAGTAATTCCTGGTACTAAAAGTTTCGTGTCCTTTGGGTGTAAACGCAGTTTATGAGTAGGATTTGAAAATGTCTTCACTTTGGCAACTTTTACTAGTTGTTTCAAAACATACACAGAAAAATGAAAGGCGCTCACTGCTAATCCCTAAAATTATCTCAAACAAACCTCTGCAGTCAAACTAAAATCATAATCATTAAAATCCTACACATATGGGCTTTTAAAAATCCGGTAATATCGTCCAAAAAAATGTTGAAACCAGAATGATGAGCCTCAATGAGCCTGATAATCAAATAACATGCAACAGCCATAATATCAGAGATGTTAACTGTGATTCTCACTTCCTTTTTTCATACCTGTGGGCCGTGCAGTTCAACTATGGTGATGACAGCCTGGCGCCCAACACCGCTGCCATCCAGATGACTTTCCTGAGACTGCTGTCCACCGAGGCTTCTCAGAACATCACCTACCACTGTAAGAACAGCGTGGCCTACATGGACGCCTCAACGGGCAACCTGAAGAAGGCCTTGCTGCTGCAGGGCTCCAACGACGTGGAGATCAGAGCCGAGGGCAACAGCCGCTTCACTTACAGCGTGATGGAGGACGGCTGCACGGTAAGACTGGACTCATTCAACATACGTGTACGGTGCACAGTACACACAGTATTTTCTTTTCTTTTCTTTTTTACTGTATTTATCATTGCTGTAGACCTAACAAAATTCTTAGATTCCCAAATTGTAAAAATGTGTTGCTTTAAAAATGAATGTTACATTACCTACGCTAGTTTTGAGTCTTCCTAGAGTAGCTATGGATGACAAATCCAAAACAAGAGTCTCTGAGAGAATTTAATGGAAGTGGATCCAAAAAGGTTTTTTTTTTCTTTTTTGGCCAAAAATGGCTCTTTTGATAGTAAAGGTTGCTGTAATGTTAGCAAAAAGCTAGCTCACTAGCCCACTAATCTACATTAATTGTTAACTAGCTAGCTACATCTGATAGCTAACGTTAGCAAAACTCTAGCTAGCTAGTCTGCATCAATTGTTAGCTAGCATTTTAATAACAGCAACATTTTTTTTAACCATCTTCAAAATTTGGTTTTCTTTTCAACGTAGTTGAGCCTAGCAAGTAGCTTATCTAAATACAGGAAACAGAAAAGAATTAAGTTAATCAAATAACAGTTGACAAATTTAATTCAGTCTCCCTCCTTTACATCTGTTATGTTATTTGTAGTTTAATATTTCATGTAAATATACATGCTTGAACCAAAACAGAAGTATATAAGAACATAATATAATTTAACTCAAAAGGATATTAAAATTGGTACATGATTCACTTTTCCATTTCATCTTCTTTTTCTCTCTGGTGTTCACTCACCAAGCCAATCTCTTTCTCTGCTATCTCAGAGAAAGTCATAGGTCATTTAACAACCGTTGTGTCTCTTCCCCTCTGCACAGAAACACACGGGACAGTGGGGCAAGACAGTGATCGAGTACAGATCGCAGAAGACCTCTCGTCTGCCCATCGTGGACATTGCCCCCATGGATATTGGTGGAGCAGACCAGGAGTTCGGAGTGGAAGTCGGGGCAGTCTGCTTCTTGTAAAGAACGAGGGATCGAAAAAAAAAGAAGAGAAAGAAAGAAGTGGAAATTTGAGAAAAATGAATTGAAAGAAGAGGAGCACACTTCAGATAAAGAAGGAGAGAAAAGAGTGAAAAAGAAAAATCAAGACACTTTTTTTAAAATGGGACTTTTTTTCTAAGTAAAAAAGTGCTTTTTCCAAGTCGAACTCCGTAGGATATCTGCACTGAATGGCACCAGCAACTGTCATCTGTGATTCATCCAGCATCGCCTCCCAAGTCAACTCGCCCACCCCGCCCCCTTATGGACACTCGGCGTTCCCCAAAAGTGCCCCCAACCCCCCCACCCCCATCTAACCCCACTCCATGAACAAGATGGAGGAAGTATGAGGAGAGTACAGGAACATACCAGGGAACTAGAGAGAGAAAAATGTGTCGGTGTTATTTATTTATTGTTTAGGTTTTGGTCCCAGGTGTGGTAGGACTGAGTTTGTTGCTAAGTAATAAAAAGCCCACTTACACATATTTAAAAACCCTTATACTTCCTCCTCTTTTCTAATCACCCCATCACTCCTGTACCATATCCACTAAATGATACATATCTCTTTGAAACCAAAAATCTAGCGACGTAGAAAGTGCAGGTGTTCCTATTTCTACCACCACAGTGTGTATCGAAACGTTACTGTGTATTATAATAAAAGTCAATGGTGCTATTGTTGTAAAACAGTCTGTATTTTTTAAAACAACCAGATACTCATATGTAGTGACTTGTATATATGTATATATATGTATATGTGTGTATACATATATATACAGATCCTCAGAGAGAGCATTTCGCCCTGGGATATTGAAGTCCCTGCCTCACCCCAGCCTCCTGCTTCAACCCCAACAATGTAAAATAAAGTGCCCACCATGAGTTTTTTACAACCAATTCGGCATTAGTGCTAAATTTAATTTCCTTTTTAGTTTTATTTTGATATTTTAAAGCTACCTCACACTAAAAACACTTCACAAATCAAACCAAGGCCTTTTCCCCCCCGATTCTGTCCCATTTTTTTTGGTGAATATCTACCATAAATGACCAATATGTTTGGCCATGAAAGCCCAGTCTGCTGCCCTCCCATTTGCTGTGACCCTTGACCCCCCATCCCTCTCTACTTCCTCCCATCAGTCCCCTCACACAGGGCGTGCCCTCTGCCTCGGCCTACACACTCTCTTACACACACTCGCACACACACAGTTGAAGAGATTCAGGGTGTGTTTGACTTTGTTGCTCCAGTTCTCTACAGCCAGCGCAGAGGGCTCATTTGTGTGAGGTTGTGTATATTTTTTATTATTAATAATAGTATTATTATTAATAATAATAGCATTATTATATTATTATGATCATGACTTGTTTTTGTTACGTTTTAATTAATGTAAATTGGAAATAAAAGACAAAACCAAGTAACAGACTGAAGTTGCTTTTTATTTATATCCTGTTTTGTTCTCCCCCATGTTGAAATATCCGGGGCAATGGTTTCAACTCGTCCCCAAAGGAAATTCCTTACAAAAAGAAAAGTCACACCTGAACATTTCACTGTGCCCTGCTTCCACTGTGTGTTTTTGTGGTTAGACTGTATATTTCCAGGGGGAGAAACACCTCAGATTTGAAGAAAAGGCAGTGGAGAGATGGATGAATGTGGGGTCATTTCGATTTTGTTTGGTGATTTGTGCAAAAAAAACAACAAAGAAAACGTTGAAGAAGGAGGTGGTGAAGAGTTCCTATCATGTACTTTTTTATATATATATATGTAAAATAGTTTTTCAATTATTTCCTTTAGTTTTAACGCATAGTAGAGTAGAAATAGGAAACACTGCCAAGCATGATCAGCTCATTCTGTGAATTGTACTTCTATTCCTTCTCTTCATCTTCTTGCCTTTTTCAACCTACAGTAGCAATAAATGGTAGAAGCATTTCTATGAACAAAGTAGAGCAATGTTTCTTTTATTTTTTATATATTTGTTGTTGTTTTATTTCCTTTAAAATCACTTTTTGGTAGGTTGTTTATTACTTGATGTAATGGTTTCCGATCTATGACTTCATCCTTGTTTGAATTATCGGCACACAAACAGGAGAGAAAACAAATCACTGGGACAGAAATACATCACCAATAAATAAAAAAAATACCTTCAGAAAAAAAAACTACACACAGAGGACATGCTTGGTTCTTGAGTTTTGAATTATCATTGTACCTTAAAGAGCCAAACGGGGGTTAAAGATTGTATTAAAGGTGGAGATAGATTGGGAAGCTAAACTCTGGGACATAAACATTAATAGTCATCAGGAAATATTCTGAGTTTGTAAATTTACACTATTGGTGCTTTACAAGTTTATCCACAGACATCTTAAAAGTCACACTTATTAACAATCTTATTATTATTTTAGCCTGTGGTCTACCATCCATGACCAGGTTTTTACATGGACCAGTTATCATACCAATAGAAATATGGTTCCACTCAAAGTCGAACTGAGTCTACAGTAGTTCTAATTCATAGTATGTCTGCATCCCGAACAACAAAAACTTAAAGCAGTCTGAAAGTTACAAGTTAGCGCACAAACCACATTTAGCATATTACGGTACACAGACAGTTGTCCTATTCTAGGTTTTCCTCGGCTCTAACCACTTTCCCAACCCAACTGTCAGATAAAGAGGGACAGTCAGGTTTTATTACATTTATGAACACTTGCAGGGTTGTAGCTATACATTGTGTTCTGTCACAGAGCCTACAGCTATGCTAGCCATGCTAGCAGCTCTGTGAGGCTGTACTCAGGCACAATGGTGCTTGGAGTTAAATGCTAACGTCAGCATGCTAACATGCTCATAATGACAAGTGCTAGCATGCTGAAGTTTGTCAGGTGCAACATGACCACTGACCAATTTAGTTTAGTGTATTAGCATGCTAATTAGCACTAAACACAAAGCACGTATGAGGCTGATGGGAATGTCGTTAGTTTTGCAAGTAGCCTCTTTAGTTTCAATTCAGAATAATGGATGAATACAAATTACATGATCACCAAACTGACAAGTAACAATACACTCAGGGGAACATTAATGTCTGCACCGAATTACATCCATCCAATAGTTGCTGACTAACAGATCGATAGACCAACATTTCCATAGAGGCACACTGCTACAATGGCTGATAACATCCTCTTAAATCAGTGGTTCCAAAACCAAGCTATTTGGCTTGTGACCCCTTAAAACAAAGCAATAGCTTCTTCTGACCTCCCTACAATCTGTTATCTGTTTGGCTAGAAATGCCTAAAGTTACCCAAAAATTTGTGAAAACCAAAAACACTACAGGAAAAGTCTGAAAAAGTTAAGCTAATTTTGTGTAGCATAGATACATTTTGTCTGCTTTAAAGATATACTATGCAGGATTTGTCGGTTGCTGTTTGGAAACACACCATTCAAAGCTGGCTCCTCCTCCCTGGACCAGTAGACAGGAAAGAGACAGAAGGAGCAGCGGTGTCTAAACAGCTAGTGAATGAATGAATGAATGAATGAATGAATGAATGAAGAGAGGGAGCAGTGTAACCAAGAATAAAGTGGTAACTCAGCAATGAAACACTATTTTCTGATTGTTTCACGGTGATTCTGCTCTAAATCACAACTAAACATGCCCAGACCTTCGCATGATGTCAGACTTTGTGTGAATGCGGCCTAAATGAAACTCCATCCTGTCTACTGTGTCCTTCCTATCATGTGCTTTTTTATATGTATGTGAAATAGTTTTTCCAATTATTTCCTTTAGTTTTAACGCATGGTAGAGCAGAAATAGGCATGCCAAGCATGATACATACACAGCCAGTGCCCAAATTCTGACACCTAGAAACATCCCCAAAACAGCAAAATAATGACAAAATAAGACAATATAGGCAGACAGTGGAGTCTCTGCAGATACAGACACCATCACACACTTCTAGTTGGTCATAAATGATGATTTTTATATGAGTCTATACACTGATTGGTTTTCTTTCTTTAGGAAAATCCTGCATAGTAAACCTTTAATATCCAATAATCTCAAAACCCCCTGGATTGAATTTGTAAGCTCTTGTAGGGGTCCTGACCCTTAGGTTGGGAACCACTGACCTAAACACACATTAAATGTTGCTGACTATTAACAGTTTGTAACAGTGAAGAATGAGAAATACTTACACATTAACACATGGTACACCTTCCCCTCAGAGAATAATGCTCCACAGCTACCGCCACAGTAAATATGATTACAATGAACTCAAGTGACATTAAAAACGTGGCTGTTAATCCAGTCAGGTTTTGTTCCATTTCATTTTGCAGCACGCTGAGCTGGATATTCAGTGCACCTACAGTATACACAGCAGGAATGCCATTAATCATAACATTGCAGGCATTAAATGCTCTAACTGAGAAAACTACTCCATTTATTATCAGTGTTTTGCTTATTTCTACAGTGGCTTGAAAAAAATTATATTATAATACAGCCTATGTGGAAAATGGGAGACAGAAAGATTTGTGCACAGCAATCAGCGCAGAGAGCACTGAAAAGCAGGACTCGAGAGATTAATTAAAACTAAACTAACAGCTTCCCACAGGATAAATGGTTATACTAATCTAATTCATAACAATGATCCACTTCTAAATATGGAATCTGAAATTTCTCTGCTCCAATCAGCGACAGCTCTATGCACACGAAGCTGTCCAGATATTATAGAGCTGATTGCTGCAGTTTGGAGACAAAATAGTTCACCTCCAGCTAATGGCTTCCTGGGAGTAAATTTAGATCAGCACTTCTCCGCTGGCACCGAAACAACTGGCTTAGTGACCGTGTATTGGGAAAGGCTTAAATAGCATCCGTGCAAAATCAGTGTTATCAAAGGAAAGAATGGGCCTAACAATGCACAAAAACACCACATGCACACACACAAACACACTAAACGAAAAGCAATTAGATGAGGACACACATTTGGGTTTGCACATTCTCCTTTTTGACCTCATAAACACACTCCAGCTGATTAGTGCCTTTCAAGTCTTCATTAAGGGTCAGTTGGTCAAAGACTCCTAATTAGTGAGCTTAATGAGAGATAAAAGACCACGGCGTGAGGCATGGTCGCAGAAGAAAAAGAAAAGAAAGAAGGATTACAGAGGGAGACAGAAGGTTAGAAAGTTCAAAGATTTTTTTTCTTTTCTTATTCCATCCTTTCATCTTCAGCTGCCAATTTTGCTTTTTGCTTTCCACCCTTTCCTCTCAGTGCACTTCTCTTTTCATCAAAGGAGAACTATGTAGCATATTTACTGTACTAAATCTTAAAATAACCATAGAGACAGAGCACATTTAAGTCCAGCCCACACCAGAATGGAAAACAATTTATTGCTCTCCATTGACTTTGTACTGCAAATGTGTGAAGGTGACTCTTGTCACTTTCTGTCTGCTAGTAAATAACGGAAAAATGCCTAAAAGCTGTTGTGTGGTGGTACTACTAACAGGGTAAAGAAACCAGAGTACATTTTTTATAAGCTGCTGAACAGAAAAACTGAACCTTTCAGAAGACAAGACTGCATACAGATGTGAGACGTCAGCAAGATGAATGTGAAAACTGGGATCCTGTCACTCACAGTAACGTTATGCCTAAGTTGCAGCTATTAATTTGTCAGGACAAGCTGTAAGTGAAAGGCCTGGTTTTGATCTTGTTTTTAATAATTTCTCCCAGAAAAGCACACAGGACACTGAGATTCAGTGAATTCTATGTTTGTAATATAACTTTTCCGCTCTGTTAGACATTAAAATAAGCCCTTGGTTGCAATCGTAAGTTTTTCATTCAGGTGGGCTTTCAGAGTATGATGCGCAGCACCCCACATAAAGGTATGAGTGTTTGAAACCATCTAAACTTCAGAGTCACTTGAAACAAAAGCATCCTACAGAGCCTAAAAAAAACAGTCAAGTTTGGGTTTTTAAAGAGATCTCGTTGAAGGGGAACCTTGACCAGAAGCTAATTTTATTATGGGGGCCTTGGCATGAAAAAGTTTGACAACCCCTGGTATAGAACTCATCGCCACTTGTCATTGTTTAAGTATAATATATAATATATAAGTATAACAGCTGTGGACACCACAGACAGTTCTGTTTACTTTCTGGAGCCCAGTGGAGGTCAGTGTCCCTGCAACCAGCAGGTAACCTGCCTGAGTTTTCAGTCTGGGGAGGAGGGGTCGGGGGGAAGCAACTCGCTCCAATATTTTGACTTTGGACTGCAGTGCCCATTTTTAAATGCTAAGGTGTTACATATTTCACCTTTAAATACAGAAAAGTGCAAAAAGAAACAAATATCAAGAAAAACACGAGGAGCGGGGCTCAGTAGTAACAAATATAAAGAAATGTTTCATCCATAAAACACAGCTGTAAAAGGTTTGTTTCCTCTTTATCAGCATCTTCCACAGTCGGCTTACAGTAACTCAGTAGTTTGAAGTTTATCAGTCGCTCTCCATAAAAATGGGATTATATTATTATTCCATTTTAATTACAGAGTTCAGAAACCAGTGCTCAGAGTGTCTGTCTCTGTGGGGGTCTTGCGTGGGCTGGGCAAACTCTTCAGGTACTCCAAATGCCTCCGGGCCTCAGCTTGGTTCTGCCTCACATAGTACACCACGTACACAATGACCATGAAGAACCACACGAACATGGTCACCAGCATGGCCACATCTGTGGTTTTCCTCTGCAGGCTGCAGAAATTCACCCCAGAATCCAACAGTTTGACCAGCGGCTGACCTGCGTGCTCGCCCTGTGACCCCGGGTCCTCCCACCTGCTCCCCTCGCCCAACCCCCGCACGGAGCTCTCACAAATGATCCCGTTCACAGTCTCAGGCTCTAGGTTCAGAGTCTCCATCAGCTCCTGCAGGGCGCAGTCACAGTGCCAGGGATTGTGATAGAGGCGTGTCTTTGCACGAGTGGAGCCGAACTCGTCTCTGCTGGCCTGCCTCAGCTGGTTGTGTGAGAGGTCCAGCAGGCGCACCTCAGGGCCCAGATGCCGCAGGGCCCCCGAGGCAAGCGAGTCGATGCGGTTGTGGGACAGGTACAGGTCCCGCAGGTGGACCAGGTCACTGAAGGCACTCTCGGGGATGTTCCGGATGTAGTTACGTTCCAGATGGAGGGAGACGGTATCCGGTGGGATCCCCTCTGGGATCTCCCGCAGCCCGGCGTCTGAGCACAGGACTGTGGCCGTGTCCCAGGCACAGTGGCAGCTGTCTGGGCACTGAGGGGATGCTTGGCCCCACAAGACTGAGAACAAGATGGAGACGCACAGCCATGAAGGAAGATCCACTCCTTTACCTCTCCGTCTTCCTCCACTTCTGCTGCTGGTACATCTCTCCTCACACCAGCCTGTGCACATCGCCTCACCATAGCCTCCTGACACACACCAGGTCCCAATCTGACACCACACACGGTTGCAGCCAAAGGATCTGGCAGATTATGGAAAAAAAGGGTCAGTCTGGGAAAAATGACTCTCCCTCTGTCTCTGTCTGTCTCTCTTTTTACAAACACATGCAATCAAAATGACCGCCGACAGGAGAGATTATGATGTTTAGGAGGAGGAGGAGGAGGAGGAGGAGGAAAAGGGTCAGTGGGTAAAGAGATCGACAATAAAATGAGATTAAACTGGTTTATCTAATAAATACTAGATGGAGACACACTGTACTGCAAAAAAGTGCCAAAACATCCTTATAAAATCCCTGTAGTAATACATTTCTCAACCAGTATCAGTGAGTTCATTTTAAATTCAAGGTTTCATGATCTATGTGCAGTAAGTTAGGAAAAACATGACTTATTAAACATACCATATGTTAAGTTCTGCCACTATGAGTCACACGTTAAAACAATAACAAAAGAAGTAGTTTGATGACATCTGAAGGTGAGTGGCATCAGTCATTGTTTTATTCATGTTATGTTTAGTCACGTTTGCTGACTTCCTTCCTCACTCTCTGACGTATGGCATGTTTTCACGCAACTTATAGCAACTAGCAGCTAGCAAGGAAACACCTTGAATAAATGATTGATTTCACTGGATTTGACAATTGTTGGAAACATCTGGAATAATGTAATTATGCAACTTAACAAAATGTATAACATACTGTATGTCTTGGCATTTTGATGCAAAAATGTTCCATATTGTAGCTTTAAAATCAGCTGAGAAATGTAAGGTTATTGTGCTTTTTATCTGTTATCATCCAGAAAAACCACACCTCTCCTACTAGTCTTGACTGGGCCGATATGGCAGTGACGATGATGCATTGCAGCAGTCAATGTTGCATCTATGCACATATGTCTATGGTCTCACCTTCCTGTCAAGAGTGAACACTCTTAGATATAAGGGTTCCATAAGGGTTCTTCCTGAAGGGCTGGAGTATTACACAGAACCATTTCCTTCTGAAGAACAGCTTGTAAGTCTTGTATGACTAAGGATTCCAGTGAGAACTCTTTCCATCCAAAGAACCCTTTTTGGAAGAAAGATTTGGTCAAGGGTTCAAGAATCTTTGTACCATCATACATTGGGTAGGTTCTAGAGAACACTTGGAATATAAAAGGGTTCTTGGTGGAATCACCTAGGTGGGTTCTTGTTAGCACCCTCATGTGGAAAGGTTCTGGATAGAAGCCCCAGAGAGTGTTTAAGGTGGGTACATCACACCATAGAAAGGTTCTCTATAGATGGTCACAGGTGGTTCTAGGTATAAACCTTAAAGTTGGGTTCTAGGTAGAATTCTGTAAAATCTTCTTTTCTTTTTAGTAATTTTATTTCCAAGAGTGCTGGAGAACCCACAGTGGCCAAGAGACCAGTGAAAATCGTGACAGGCTGCATCTAGAGCCAGTGTTTGGTTTGTCCATCCTGGGCTACTGTAGAAACATGGTGGTGTAACATGGTGGTTATGAACTGCTCATTCTAAGGTAAGAAAAAACACAGCAGTTCTTATTTTCAGGTGATTATACACTAATGAAAACATACTCATGAGTATCCCTGTAAATACACTGGACCTTTAAAATCATTTACTGTTGCGGGTATTTAAGACTTTTTCATTTTTATTGAAGGTATTGGCTCAAATTGGGATAGTAAACCCTGCAAATCACTGGACCTTTAAGTGAGCCAATAAAGGTTTAAACAACTGATGTATTTCTGCATTAAAAGCACATTAATCATCACACATGATTATCTGAAGTCCTCCCTCCCTTTTTCCTGTCTGTGTCCTTCCTGCAGTAGCTCAAATTCAAGACCAGAAGAAAAGCATCACATTACACTCATCAATACATGTTCATCTAGTTCATCCTTCTATTTATTTTCCCATGATGCCATCGCCCCTTAATCATAATCCATGGGTGGAGGAGGCTGAGGGGGGGTGGGGTGCATTGTAGGGATGGAGGTGGGATCGATAGCCCAAGTATTGCCTGCTGGACTATTAACAGAGAGAGCATCAATCCTGCCTGTGTCCCACAGTGTCAATAAGTGACAGAGCTGGAAAAAACAAGCCAGTTGTCTGGGTGTTAGCATCTGCTCACCACTCCTGCAGTCAGGAGGCAAAAGTTAAATAAAGAGAAGAAATCTGGCTAGACTCTGTTTCCCACAGGCAAAAGCACTGGAGAATATATTAAGCTACATGTGTAATGTGTGTTAAGTTATTTTGGAGCCTCATCAGCCTCACTTGCTGTCTATGTGGGTCTGTAAATGGTGTCGTTTCAGTTTGTTCCAACAATCTAATCAGCTGTTTTGAAGACATTTTTTTGGACATGATGATGCACTTGTTCCAAGACAGAAATCACAGCATACACTCCTTGAATTTGATTAGAACACCATCCTCTTAAATGTCAAGCACTTTCTGCTTTCTACCCGTCTTTATAACTGAATCAAAACTGTCAAGTGTCTCCATTCTCAGCAAACACTACAGACGCTGGCCTAGATTTGGCTGACGAGCCTAAAGGTGACTGACAGTGATATGAATGTGATGGCCATCAAAGGACATGTTTTAGTTTCTATGTTCAGTGTCTTGTGCTTCTGCAGAGACGTTGCATTCAACTGAGAAAAAATTCTCTGTTTTTCTAAATTATTTGTAGAATTTTTCATGTTTAAAAATGGCTCTGTTTTTCTGATCTAATGAGAAACAAAAGCTCGGCTCTGGTTTTTCTAAATTAGTGAGATCATTTTTCAGTGTAAAAAATAATTGTTCTCTTTTTCTGAATTAATGAGATGGGTTTTTTTGCATTTTGCATATAACAAATAATCGGTTGTTTTTCTGAATTAATTTGATTTTTTTACATGAAAAATTATTCCTTTAATTCAGGAAAATAAATGTTTTTCCTCAAGAGAATGCCATATGCTTCAGTATGCTTCTCTTGTGTTTTTTGTTTGTTTGTTTGTTTGTTTTGTTTCCTGACATAAAATAATGAAAGTAAATGTTTTTCTCCATAGATAAAATTTTTTAAAAATCAATCAAAAGTCGTCCAGTGTTGTCTCCTGAGCAGAGATGAAGATTCAGTTTACCGCCCATTAACAGTCCTGTTATTAACATACTGAATGTAGATGCATGCAAATCCCCAATTAACAAAAATAATCATCTGCTGCATAATTATGAATGGGAATTAGAAAAGGCTGAAAGACAGGGATGGAGAAAGAGACTCCCAAAGCAAATCCAGATGGCTCTGTGGTTACAGCTGATGGCTGCTGCAGTTTTTCCAATTAGATATGTTTAATATTCCTCCCTGTTTCTTAAAGTAAAGGACAGAACTTAAATTAGACCGCCTGCTTTCTGAGTCTCTGAGTTCATCTCCAGTATCATATACCTTGATTTTTATCTGATTAACCTGCACTGAAGTCAGAACATTTCCTGGGAAAATTTAATTTAGACTTTAAATCATATTAATCTGGGTGAAACAGGTCAACTGGACGATCCGGAGGTAAGAAAACCCAGATGATAGATTTTTAGCTCAATGCAAACAAACAAACGTGGCTATTTTATGCATCGTTTTTGTAACTTTTGAGTCATAAAAATAAGTTTGTGACAGGTTTAAAGAAAGTTTATGCAAATAAAAAAGCTAAATCTGGTCACTCATTAGTCCCTTAGACACATTAAAATAAGAATCTAATAGTTTTTATACACGGACTTACCTGTGAAATTGTTCCTTGTGAAGTTTGAGATCCGGGAGGATATTCTCTAAAATCCGTTTGCAGTTGTTCTTCGGATTTTTCCCGACAGCAGACTGAACATCATCATCATCTTCATCTTCTTCAGTGGAGATAAATTTGTGGAGAAAACTCTGTGAGGAGCACCATCAGTAGTGGATCAGGAGAGGTTTGTCGCCTGCAGACGGCTTCATCATCTCTGCCTGCCGTGTAACAGAGGGTAGTTATAGCAACAAAGATGTGGGGCAAATTCTCTCTCCCTGCTTCCTTCCCTCCCTCTCTCTCTCTCTCTCTGTGCGTGTGTGAGCGTGTGCGCGCAGGGAGGTGTGCCTTCATGAGTCCTTCTTCTTGTCCCCCACTGTAGATGGCATCAGTGTCGGGTTTCTGAGAAGACACTGGTTGCCTCCATGTGAGATATTAACTTAATTATAGGTGTAATTAAATTCTCACAGTCATCCCTTCCTGCAAAATTTGATTGAATCCCAGGCAGGTAGGTACACAGGTGAAGAGGCAGACATTTTTAGAATAAAAAGAAGAAGGGGGGGCACTGTAAATAGCCGCGGATTATATTCATCAAATATGAAATGTCACCTGCAAAGCTGTGGACTTGCAATGGGTGTCAGACTGTGTAGAAAAATATTACTTTCCATTTGCGGCTGTCAAAGGAAGACAAACAGGACCACTGACTGATGGAGCCGAGACACAACAACATTAAAAGGAAGATGCGCCTCCCTCAATCACTCATGCCTGTTTTTTTCCAGGCTTCGTACTGGAGGTCAAGTAGAAAGAGACCTCATCTATCAGTGTGTAAAGATCTCAACCTACAGCATACATACACTGCAGGGCTGCAACCAGTAGGCGATATGAGCGAGGATGCTCCACCTTTTTTTAGCAAAATGCCCAAAATGTATCCCTCCTGCTAACATCCATCCCCTAGTAGCAGAGGGGTTGTTCAGTTGAATGTGTTAGTCTAGCCTGCCTGACTCACTGATCTTTTATCTGACTGAGCTTTGTGCAACTTAAAATCTGTGGCCCGGACCATGGCTCTGAAATATGACTAGTCTAACTGGGCCGTGTATTGATAAATCCACTGAACTGCCCATGGTGCTGAATATCGGACAGATTTGTAATTGCAGCTTTTACTCTTACCATGTGTTTACACTACCAGCAACATAGCCACTAAACAGCCAGATGTAATCAGCTACATTGTAGCCAATAAGTGAATGAAGTGTTGCTTAAGCGCTCCTTGACATTAGTGAACGCTTGTGTGTAGAGTCAGTGAACACTGATCATCAAGCTGCATTTTTCTTCTTCATTGATGTCCTGGTAAGAAAAAAAGGTGCAGTCTAGTGGGAAAAGTGGGTTCCCATGCACCTGAATGGCATTTTTTTTTTTGGTAACCTGTTTTTTTAGGACACTAATGGTGTCTTCCTTGAGAATTTTTTATGCTGATGGGGTTCGTGTGGCAGCCATCTTGATTTGATGTCCACGTGATTGGCAAAAAACGCAGATTTTCATGACTCCTGAACCAGACAACATACAAAGACAAATGAACCCACTTTTTCTTATATTGACACCAGGAATCTAATACAGGAAAGGTCACTGACATGGTACAACCACTCTTTTCTCAAAAACACACCATTAGGCCAGTTTACATAAAAATGTCAATCAGCTGCATGGTTGACATGTCACATCATTTGAGCGCTGAAAAAAGTTGAGGCCAGGTCAGCTTTGATTTGTGGTGCCTCAAAGGCAACACACAGCGGATGTGTCTGTCATCAGTTTCTAGCTCCATGTCGCTGGCTTCTGTTAAAAATGACTTGTAGCCTGGTGTTTTGGCACCAGTAGTGTGAACATACCATTAGTTCCAATCATCTGTCACTTGTTTGTCTTGGAGCTATACTATTCTGTGAACCTATTGGTGGAGGGGGTATTAAAAAATACAGAATCAAGATATGGGGACACTTTATTGAACATACTAGGAGGGAGATGTGTCAACCTGGAAATTAATTTTATTGTACTGTATTGTATTGTGCTTTGATCAGCCAGGTTTTCTTTTTTTTTTTTCTGGCGTGCTGGACCTTCCTCGACCCTCTTTGGCATGGGCACTTAGATTTCTGACTCTCAGTCCGCTTGTGTCCGCGCCCATTTTTGTTCTCCGTACTGTCTTTTGGAAAAAGGAAATCAATATCAATAATCAATATATATAATATAAAATATGAAATAAAATAAAACATAACAAATATAAACAATATTCTCATTATTTATTATTTGTGAAAATAAAATGCAGATTAAATGATAAAGAAAATAACCATTGTGAAAAAAGCTCATTGGAATTTCCCAGAGCCCAAAGTGACGTCTTCAAATTGCTGTCTTTGCACGACGAAGAAAAGTAGCAAATCCTTACATTTAAGAAGCTGGTACCAGCAAATGTTTCCCATTTTCACTTGAAAAGTAACTGAAATGATTACTTAAGTAGTCAGCAACTAATTCTCATTTGATTGACTGATCAATTACACGACTAATCGTTGCAGCTAAACCAACAAACATAGCTCTAAGAGTTAAAGTGCTGAACTCAGCCCCATTGTGGTGCACTCGCACACATGCTGAAACAATTAGCTGACAGACACTTAATCAACAAGATTTTTGGTCATCCATTAATCTTTTATCAAACAAAGAAGCCAAAATATTTTCTCTCCTCTCAACTGTGAGACCTGCCTGCTTTGCTTCATTTTTACTGTTACATTACACTGTTGGAACTCATTATTTTCAGTATTAATTAATCTGACAGTTATCTTCTTGAATAATTGGTCAGTCGTACCATAAAGTGCCAAAGTATCCAAGGGAGTGCTTATAAAAAATAAAGGCTAACAGATGCTCGTAAATTTTCTTCAGTTGCAGAATTTCAATTTATGATCACACAAGTCAAAGAAAAGCAACAAATCTGAACAATTAAAAAGCCAGAGCTGTAAAGCAGCAAATATTTGACATTTTTCCTTGAAAAATAACTGAAATGATTCATTAATTATCAAACTAGCTGGCAATTAATTTTCATTTGATCAATTAATCAATGAATAGTTGCAGTTAAAAGTTGAAAGTCAAGATTTTTTTTTGAATGAGTAGATAATACTTCTAACATGCTCACAAATAAATACATGCATTAACAAACACAGGAGAGGTTGGACACAAGGCAACGTTAAGACTCACACACTTACCAGGGTCACAAATTTCCATATAAATAATAAGCACACACAAACAAGCGCACACAGGCACACAAATGACACATTCTGTAGGTGGAAATGTTATTCATGAAGGTTCACTCGTAGGATGAGTGCCCTGCTCTCTTTGCTTTTCCACCATAAGCAGCCAGAATATCTGCCGATCTACAGACGAGCCCTCAGGGAGTAAAAGGACGGGTCTGACAGCCACGATGGCACCTCGTATCCCTCCTCTGCCACCTCAGCCTGTCCTGCTCCTATCAACCTGCAAAAAAACTCTGACATTTCCACTCTTGACACAAATATAATACAGAATGCTGCAAATGTAATGCATTTTTGTCCCACTTTGCAGCTGCATTTTTTGTGAATGTTTTGCCCTTGACGGGTGATTGTCTCCATGGCAGCCACAGAGAGGCTGAGTTTTGTGTTTTTTCAGATACAAAACGGGACAAAAGGGGGCGCATAATGAGAAAGAACATGATTGCAGAAAGAAAAATTCCCACCCCGAAGAAAGTATTACACATTGTCTGTTTCTCGGGTCCCAGAGACGAGAGTGAATGGCTTCATGATGGTTGAGAAGTTCAATTTGCAGCAGGAAAAAATACAAACTGAGGGGAAAAAAAAAATGAGTTGTCTATTTGGGATGTTCTCAGAGGAAGCCGCTCTAAAAGATGTACATGCCTACAAGCAGTTTGGTGATGACAATGCTGACAATGTGAACTCCACTGGAAAACCTGCCATCAGGTGAAGTGAAGCAGTTTTTGGCTGTTGTCCTCTGAGGGGGAAAACTGACTGAACCATACATAAATTTGTAAACCAATAGAGACAGGAAAACATCTGACAGCCAGTGGCAGAAATCTACTCCTCTAAGAGGGACCAAAAAAAAACCCCATAATCATCTCACCATTCTCATTTCTCTCACTCAGTCATTATTTTGATAAAATTTCTCATTATTGAGATACTAAGTCATTATTTTTGGAACATTTCTCTTTGTTCTGAGACACTAAGTCATTATATTGAGACACCAAGCAATTATTTAAAGTCATTATCTTGAGAAAGTTTCAATGCTGACAATGTGAACTCTACTAGAAAACCTAGTATCATTTGTTTGCTTTGGTAGGTGTCCTCCGAGGGGGAAAAACTTACTGAACCATATACAAATTTGTAAACTGATAGAGACAGAGGAAAACATCTGACAGCCAGTGGCAGAAATCTACTCCTCTAAAGACAGAGAGTGCACGCATGGTTATCATTTTGTCTATTATTGATGTCGTGAAAAGAAAAGAGGAGGACAAAAACCACAAACTACACGTCCTGGCTGCATGTCGACCCCGCCTGATGGAGTGTGAGAGAGAGATATATAAAAGCAGCAGAGCATTTCTTGTAACTAGCCTGTCATTCTCTTGGGATTGAATCCACTAACAACAGGTCAGGCTGGGGGCAGGTGTTCTGCTGAGGCTCTCAGTAGCCATTTTTCCACAGTGTGGCCAACTGGGACTTGCCAGGGCTGGAGTCGTCTGAAAATGCTTACGAACCCAGGACCAACACAAAGGCTTAGTCTGTTGCTGTGTCGTTAGAAACCACAACGTACACGGAAAATTCATCCCTGCTGACAAAACAAAGTATTAAAAAATGTTGCTTTGTAGGTAATTTGGGTGACAGGAAAGGACTTAATGCTGGCAAGTTTTTTTTAGCTTCTACAGGGGAAAAAAAACAGAGCATAGGCTAAAAAACAGAAACAGACAAGAAGTCAGGAAATGGCTTTTGAGGATGCTTTGGATTTTAAAATACAGTCAGAGCTTGTGATTTCCTGTGCACAGCAATCAGGCAAGTGCACTTGATCATGAATAAGCCTGAAATTGTGCGTGCAAGGGTAAAGTGGTGGCTGGAAAGTCTGATCAATACATATTAAGGCTACAAGTCAGTTTTTTCCCTCCCTTTCAGTTTGATGTTTCTCTCAAAGTGTCTGCAATTACACAGCTGTGGTGAATACACCTTTTGCTGTCTCCTGCTTCTTTCAGCGAGGGGAAAATAGGGTCATCTTCTGTGGCTCCCAAAACAACAGAGCACAGGTTGGCAGAGATTACAATATGAACCATGTGACTGTAAAAGGCTGTCACAAATGTGTATAGATTGGATTGAGACCTTGGCTCAAGTCCAGCACAATAGAGAGCAGAGTAATAACACTAAAATGTGTGTGTGTGGATGTGGGTGTGTGAGATAAAGGTAGTGTGGAAAATAAGATGCAAGAGGAGGCTATTAAAAATAGCCGGTGCACTCTCAGCTAAACGGGAAACAGTAACTCAGCAGTTGAAACTTGAGACTAAATATAGATTAGATGATACACTAAGAGCTGTATCATTACAGCTATGTATTATAAAGTTATCAAATGTTTGTATTTCTGAGGAGGATCCACCCAGAGCATTTTCAAAAGCATCTCTGTTTCAATTAAGTGACAAAGAAAGACGGTAAAAGGGCGTCGTCACTGACGATTTAACAGTCCGTACCGCTGAACACAACAAATGAGGAGAAATGAAAAGAAGCATTAACAACTGCAAGTGACAACGTGTGAAGTATTTGTTCACTGCTGTGACATTTGTACAATATGGAAGCTCATTTCCACAAAAGTGATGAAGAAATAAAGACATCCTGTAGATCAAATAATGTCTTAGTCTTTCAAAAAAAAAGAAAAAAAAACCTTCTAAAAATAATGAGTTAATGGTGCAAAAAATGAGAAATAATGACTTAGTATATCAAAATAACGAGTTAGTGTCTCAAAATAATGAGTTAGTATCCAAATATAAATATAAGAACCCTTCTCAATATAATGATTTAGTATCTCAAGTATTTCAAAATCATGAGAAACCTTCACAAAATAATGAGTTACTGTATCAAAAAATGAGAATTTTTTCTCAAGTAATGACTTAGTACCTCAAAATAGTGAGTTAGTGTCTCAAATATAAATATGAGACACCTTCTCAAAAGGTATCTAAAAATATTGAGAAACCTTCTCAGCATAATGACTGAGAACATTTCTAAAAATTATCTCATTATTTTGAGATATTAAGTTATTATTCTGAGATACTAAGTCATTATTTTGAGACAGTTTCTCATTATAATGACTTACAGGACCTTTTTTCCCCATCACACTGGCAGAAATGGGCTTCCACAGCACAATGACAGTGGCACTGATGAAAATTAAATGCACAGCAATGAGACTGTAGAGCAATACGTTACGTAATGGGCAAGAGCAGCAGAAGGGCAGCCTCATGGAGAATGCAATAAGGGAGGAGTAACAGGTAGACATACAGGGGAAGAAAATCTGGAGCATTAATAAGAACATTCAAGGCACATCCCCCAGACTTTATTACAGGGAAATTGACTGTCCCACTGCCGGTAACCTTGTCACGACACCGGCTGCCATAAGAAGCACCTCTTTGTGGCGTTTGAAAATTTAATTTCTCAGAATTAATAAGGCCTCATTATTGACGCTTTGATCTTGGGAGGCAGGCGGAAGTAGCCTCTGCTTTGCTTTGTAGTGCTACATTTAATGTCAGCATGCTGGAAATGAAAGGATGAACCACTGTCCAGGTGTCTATATGAATCAACCCTTGAAAGGTACGACCGTGGTATTCACAGGCTTTGAAGGTGTCGCTCAGTGAGACCGTCTATTCCCTTGACAGCGAGGAAAAAAGAGATACGAGGAGAATTGGAAAAACAATCGCTTTATTGTCAGATTTAATTGAATACTGAAATATTAACAAGTCTTTTTTTTTTGTAAATGAACAACAAATCAGACTTCCACATTTAGAGGAACAGGTAGAAAGAAGAATAACATGAGTCAACATTATGATTTAGAGTGAGTGTGTGGATAATATCAGTATTTAGGGAACTGGTCCAAGGTTATTTGGCTGCCATTTCCATAACGTCCCCAACCTGGCAGAGCAGAACAAAACAACATTAGCCCTGGCTGGGATAAACAAGCTGCAAGCTAGCAAACCAACATTTTAATCCTTGCTATACTCTCTTAAGACTGACCCCAGAACAATTGTGCTGCTGGCTGTCCTGTCCTCTGCGGCCCTTCAGCTGCTTCCGTTTGCAGAGGACCGGGCAGCAGCCTGCAGGGTCCTCCGGGCCATCTCCAGGGCTCCTTCCTGGTTCTTGTTCCCGCCAATAAAGCCTCCGGCATGGACGAAGATGCAGTCCTTAATCCCACTGAGCTCCGACAGCGCATCATCCCGAACACCGCGCCACTCCTCTAGCAGGGACAGCCTGGGACAGGAAGACAGAAGGACAAGCTGGCTTACAGATGGACACTGTGTGGCCAGCCGCTCATTTCCTGTTGACACATTGCTTTTGCAAAATGCACTGTGCTGAACGTGTCTGCACCGCCAGAAAAACAGCAAATATAAAAGCAGCTCTAGACTGATGACTAGTGCCGACAAAATATCAATGAAAGAGCAAATTAAAGCTGCGATAATGAGACAACTGACAGAAAAAAAAAGCTGTTTGCAGTTTCTCAAAAGTGGAGATTTGCTTCTTTTATTTGTCTTATATGATAGTAAACTGAATATCTTCAGGATTTTAAAAACCACTGCACTCCCCTTGGACATACTGTAATTACTGCTGTCTACATTTACAACAGTGCATGTTTCCAACTACAGTAGTTTATAACTACTATATTGATCTACCTCTTGTAATTTTTGCAGTCTTTGCAATGTTTGCACTTACAGCAACTTCTGCTTACATTCACAGCAGTTGTAACTATTTAAAGGATAAATATGTGATATATGAACTGTACTATATCATAAAATGGCCATGATATGACATCAGAGATGAAGGAAACATGCAAGTTGAAATACGGGCTTCTCTGACAACAACACTACGGTCAGCTCCTTTTTAATTTCCATTCGGGTCCAAAACATCTGCATTTGTTTGTCTGTTTCACATCTGAGTTCAAATTAATGCCAAATGTTCGCTGAGTGGGTTAGTGTCTGTTTACGAGCCATAGGAGATCATTAATAATCTTTTAGAAGAAGTAGCGGTTTATCATGGATGAATTGAACAATATGTGGAATCTGACAGGCAGTGAGACGAGCAGTCACTGAAATCCAACTCCAGAGTGTGTATTTTTGGAGCAGTGGGCTTTTGTGTGTATTTTGGAGCAGCCTACCTGAGGTTTGAGCCTGTGGAGGAGGGTGCAGGTTCAGGTTTTAAATGCTAGGGTTTTATATATTGCTCCTTTAAACATTTTAACTGTTTTTGACTGCGTTTCAACTTTTCGCCATCTTAGTAATTTTGAACCTTCTTGTGCTATCTATTATTACTTTTAGTAGGGGCCGGGCAGCCTAAGCTGCCAGGACCCTATTGTTATCCTGCATTTCTTCTTTCTTCTTCTTCCGAGGAAATCCTACTTCCCATGTGTGAAAAATCACCAAACTTTGCACAAAGGTCCAGTCATGTGCCTCTAAAGTTCAAAATTTTGAAAATTCACAACAAATCAACTATATGTGCTATAGATTTGCAACTTTCACCTAAATGTAGCCCCAATACTGAAGAAACTTTTGTACATTTAAATCTATTGCAAATTATGAAGTCCATCACTGTTTTTTTCAAAAATTGTAAAACTTATTAAACCTATCTCCTCCCACAATTTTTGCTCAATTGACACCAAACTTGCTCCAGAGCATCTTCAGACTGTCCTACACAAACGATCCACACAGATTTTTGATTTATCAAAAATTGAGCCTACAGTGCATCAAAATGTTTGACTGTAAATGGTATTGTAAACATGTACTTGCAAATTCTTGCTAAATACATTTTCAATGTTCATTTAAAAAAAATGACAAAATTTTGGAGTCATAGTTGATGAAGTTTGGAAAATATCAGAATTTTATCTCAAAAACTTATTTTTTTTTACACCATTTTGAATTTCGCTCTCACGCGAACAATTGGAGTCAATGCAAAAATGGCATTTTTAAACATCAGTTTTTCACTTACGGAGCCAATAAATCATTGTTAAAAACAGATTACCAACATCTCCATGCTGTCTAGATGCAATTTGTGTATTTTGGGATTTTTGTCTTAATAACTGAATTTTTGACAGCCGTTTGAAATCTGCCTTTAAACACGAACAGCTGCTGTCAGCTCGTGCAACATTTCCATATGAGAAATCTACTCATAATTGTGATGTCCACATCAAATAACCAATAAATACAAAATACAAAATACAATCAACATCTTCAGGTCCAGTGTGTGATCCAGACCCGGGGAACTCATTGGGACCAGCAAAAATGTTTTTGCATTGTTGCACGTGTACATTAGTGTGTAGGTTTGTGTTGTCTTGTGTAGTTCTGTTGTCTTAGTTGGTTCTTTGTAGTCTCTTGTACTGCAGCACCATGTTCCTGGGACTGTTTACAGTATAATCTAGGAAAATGTGAAATGCATTTTGCAATATTTTCTGACATTTTTTAAAATCAGTTAATTTTGAAAATAAACAGCAAACTAATCGATAATGAAAAGGATTGTTAATTGTAGCACAAAGACTTTATGCATCAAAAATTTTCAAAGACATTTTAAGATGTGACTTAAATGATGATAATGATTTTATTTATTTATTTTAGCATGCTTTTGAAGGAAAACGTATATATAATATAATGAATATTGTGGTCTTTTCAGATTTCATGTCCATAAAAACTCCTGGCATCAGGAGGTAAATGGCAGTAACCCTCACACATAGCACCACTACAATCAGCCGCAGCAAATAGACCAATAAACGTCAGCTTTATTCTTCTCCAGTAATGTGGAAAATCAGAGACAGGCACTGTGGCTGGAAGGCCATGTGATGGTTACGGAGTCAACAAGCAATCTCACAATGTGCGGCAAAAAATTGGCTCTGCGAGGGTTTACGAGCTGACCTCGACAAAGTGTGTCTGGATGCAACGTTCAGAGGCTGAAAATTCATAAAAATGTAGAGCAGCTCATTTACCACCCGCTGCATGTAGGGTACACCTCTGTCTACAGGCTGGCATGTCATTTAAAATACATTACCAGCTGTATGTAGTGTGTGTGTGTGTGCATATGTGTCATTCCTGCCTCGACGGGGTTATTATCTCCATTATTTCAGACCGTTCTTCTTCTCAAAGAGTTGATATATTTAGCAATGTTTCATTCTGATTGTGATTTAATTCTGATTCCTCACTTCATCGCTCACCTTGTGCCCGTCCTCTGCTTCTGAAATAGACTTTAAATACCTTAAAAACTGGCTAATTCTGCTAAAAGCATCATTCTTCATAAAAAATGTCACACCAACCTCGGGCTCCTCTTCCTCTGTCACATGCTTGATGAATTATGGAGCTGTACAGTCTAACTTGTCAGAAATAAAGTGGCACGGTTGTCAAACACAGCCACAGTTTGAAATGAGTAAAGTGTTTTCTCTTGTTCTCCATGTTGAAGGGTTTATTTCCCAGACAGTCTGCTTCCCTTTGAATATTTAATGCCATTCTGTAAAACATTCTCTAAAAATGTAATACAGTCAGAGAATGAGGAGCTTTACAAGTACATGTGCACTGAAACTCGTAATTCTTCTCCAAGTCTGCTCTCCACGCCATTATCTCAAGTCTACACAATCTAATCCTTATTAAGTCTGTCATAGGACAACATGGGGAGGAAAGCATGGCAAACCCCCTAATCCCTGTTAAATGAATCAAGCAATCGATAGCTCCACAGTATGGCTGGGAAACAAGCTCAAGAGGAAAGGTCAACAGGGCTGGTAATGAGGGAAGGAGTAGGAGGGGGATGACTCGTTGTTATGACAGGCCAGGAAGCTCCGATTGTCGAGATGACCCGTCTAAAAATAAGCCCACAATTAGCAAATTGACTTCTCGCGC
>JAJHUR010087153.1:0-25327 GCA_027495735.1 Lutjanus campechanus | reverse complement strand
ATCGAGCCGTAACTCTAACCCATTATGTGAAGAGCTGGGGAACGTAGAACCCTAGGAACATAGGAATGACTCCTAGTTGGTGAACTTCATAAATTTATGAAAAACACCTGGACAGGGCATGGCTACTCAGCCTTGCTTCCAATTTCTCTTAGTGGCCACTCACGGTATTGCAGTGAAAAATCCCCCTGTGGCCCAAACAGCATTTTCACATAGGCCACCAGTGTAAAAGAGACATAATAAAAACTTCTGAACAGGACGCCACAAACTGAAAACAATGCCAAATACGACTCTTTCTATGATGATTTTTTGATCCTTGGAAGTTTAATATTTATAAAAACCTTCCTAGAGCAGAGAAAATCGATACCACGCAAGTAAACCAGGTTAAAGGTGCAGGTTTGTGTGTCAGAGTTCACCTAATTTAAATTTGATGCACAAATTCACACAGATTGACTTTGCCACGGTGAGTGAATTGAATTGATTGCTCCAAGTTGATTTTGCTGCAACATTTCGCCGTGTTAAATGCAGGTGTGACCGGGCTTCATGTGACCTCACGGCTGGGTGTGATCAGGTGCAAGATTATGATTCTCGGTGCAGTTACTCTTTAATTTACTAAATCAAAATGTATTTCTCTCATGGCGCAGGGCACTACCTTTCTGTTCAGGGAACTTTATTAACATTATTAACAAACTAAATACCAGAGAATCAAGTCTTTATTCTGTGATGCCGTAGTGATATAGAACTTTAAATCCTCTCTGCTGAGAACAAATCAGGTCTGTTTTACATTTTTTTTTGCAAAATGTCTAATATTTAATTTAAAAATAGATCAACAGCCATTTAAACTAGAAAACAGCTCTATGACATCATCATGTGCAGTACTATGTTACTCTATATACAGTATCTTCGTAGCATAAACATAAAGGGTCAGTTCACCCAAAAATACATATTTTCTTACTTACTTCTGGTGGTATCTAGACATGCAAATAGTTTTGGTTTTTAGATACTTGTTTCCACCCCAGTACAGTGGAGAAGAATGTAAGTGAAAATTTGCATTAAAAGGAATCAACACCATTATTCTGGTTATATAGTCTTAAATCTGTAATCTCATATTGTCATTTAACTTTGTAGAGACAAAAAAAAAAAAAGGCCTGTTCTTTAAACTAAAAAGGTCCAGTTTGTGAGAATATGGGCAGAATATGGTAGAAATTGAACATAATATTCATAAGTATGTTTTAATTAGTGTATAATCAACTGAAAATAAGAATTGCTGTGTTTTTGTTACCTTAGAATGAGCACCGCCATGTTTCTACAGTGGCCCAGAACAGACAAACCAAACACTGGCTCGAGATATGGCATTTTTGTTTAGTGTGAGTTTTACGGCCACGTAGTTTCTCCTACGTGCTTGGAAGGGGAGGGTGAGATGAGGTGTCTGCAAGCTCCCCGCTAGATGCATAAATCTCTCACACTGGTCCTTTTAAGATTTATAAAAGATAGTCCTTACTTTTATCACATCACGCCTTGTTCACCTGCATCAATCGGTCTGCACAGGATTGGCTCAAACTAGTTCAGAAGTCTGAAAACTATCTTGGTTCAACCAATCCGAGATATTTTAGCAGTTCGAAGGTCAAGGATAGAAAAACTAAAGTTGATATTGTGACCCTTCAACCAGGGAACTCAAGATCTTAGATAATCTAAATCTGTTAAATCTTTTAAAAAGCGTCTTAAATCTCGTTTCTGTGCATCATCGTTTTCATTTAATGACTATTTCAAATCTAAATATTCTTAAATAAACCAAATTGAGTTCATGTATTTAACCTGATTGTACATTGGTGTGGCATCATGGGATAAAGAGTCTTATTGTCTACGAGTTGTTCATTAGCACACAGCAGCTGATATTCAGAGGTATTCTCACGGGATGTTACAGGTTGTTCTCCTCACTCCCTCTGTCTCCGTTTTCCCGTCACTGCCATCAAACTTTGAGGAGCGTTTGTTTCCTTTGACACATACAAATAATTACGGTACGTGTCTCTTCATAGTGTAGTTTCTTTCACTAACATGCAGCATTAACCCGTCAGTCTGCGTGTGGTCGTCTTATTAGCAGTGAGAAAGGGAGACAGAGACAAGGAGGAGTGACATCTGGTGGTGAGCACTGTCACTGATAAGGATGTTGTAAACAGGATGCTTAGAACAGTTATTTTGTTTGTGTGTGTGTGTGTGTGTGTGTGTGTGTGTGTGTGTGCGTGCGTGCGCAGCCGCCTGCTGCAGAAGATTTCTCTCACCTTCCTCCGGAGCAGAGGAAGAAGAGGCTGCAGGCGAAGATTGATGACATCACCAAAGACCTGCAGAAAGCACAGGACCAAAGGTGACGACGACAGCCTGTAAAGTCAGACTTAGTCGTGTTTTTGTCAGTTTTATTATCATAAAAATGGTGTCGAGTAATATTTTTAATTCACGATGCTCACCGTGATCATCTGAAGTCGTTTGGGGCAGCGTAGATTAAACCTGTGGTGACATCCTGGATTTGACCCGATTAGTCCTAATTGGTCTAAAAATACATTCTTTCAGGAAGCGTTTTTGATCTGTAAGGATTCGTTTTAATACTTTAATTGGTAGAAACCCAATTAGTTCATAGAGAGTTCAAGGACAGAGGCGTCAAAAAACAACCTCTTAAAACTACTTCGATACCTCTGCCCCTTTTGGAGAAACTCTGCTTTTAAATATCAGCGTATCTCTAATTAGTTCAGATTCCATTAATTTGAAGTCTAAGAACTTCAGAGGTGAGAAAAGTTCCCTGAAGTATTTCTTTACAGCGTTGAACATCTAAATCAGCAGCAACCAAAGTTCAAGTTTGGCAAAATAAATCCTTAATTATTATTCAGTTTGAGTTTAACACATGAGATCATCTGCTTCATCAAGACTGTGTTCACAAAAAGAGTTGAGAAAACTCATAATTTTTTTTTCTTTACTATATTTTTGAATTTTAAGTCAAACACCAAGTTTTGAAATGAACTAAAAGTTTTGCTGTCCCCTAATCTTTTGTTGAGATAATTTACCTTTCTTCTTTAGAGAAACTTGAACCTTTGAGTTTTAGAAACAAACAAATTTAATATTTCAAAAGGTGTTCAGGACTGTGAACTGGATTTGTTGTATTACTGTATTTGGGTGCTTAAAAATTAATGAGTTTCCCAATAATTTTTGGGTAATAAAAATAAATAAATAAATAATATGATTCTAATGGCACATTTTACACCATGTTATCAGGAGGCATTGTTAGTCTTAGTTTTTGAAAACTTTTTTAACACATTTAATTGTTTGAAGTTGTGAATTCTTGTTTGGGACGAGGGTGTTTTCTGTTTTCTGGCACAAAGCAAGTTTAAAAAGTAAAAAAAAAAATAAAGCAAACCAAAACGTTTCATAAATTAAATATATGTAAATCCTTAAAGAATACATTTTAACCCCCCAAAAATATTTTTAAATTTTCTTTTGATAGAATAATTATCAAGAAGTGATAAACATTTATAAATTATCAAGTAAATTCTATAAATCAAATCTTTCACAGTTGGTGTCCAAACATGGGGCTGTTTGGTTTGAGTTTGGGATCTTAGTTACAATTGAGGGACATTTTAATGCTGCAGTGATATTTTGGACAATAGTTTGCTCCTAATTTGGTGGCAACAGTTCAGGGAAGATCTTTTCCTGTTTCAACATGACGGTGCACGAAGTCCGGTCCAAGAAGAAATTATTTTCTCAGATTGCTGTGGAAGAACTTCCCAGTTGAAAGTAAAGGAAAAATAAGAAAATAAGATCTCGTCTTTGTCCAGCCCGTATCTCCTCGACATAAACGAGCTCAATTTAAAACCAGTATGAGACTTTGACCATTTTCTCATACGTCTTAAATTCAGCCTTTGTCTCGTCTCAGCCCGAGACTAATTTGAGCCCAATTGAAGATCTTAAAATGTTCCTTTTTTGTGTGTCAGCGGAGATAACAGTGAGATCTAAAAGAAAACTTGGTTATCTTAAATGAGATCTTAAATTTGTGTCAGTGGTCAAATTAAAGTCTTGTTGCCGGTTGTCGAGGAAACGCCCATGAGCTCAGCAAAAGAGCTCCTGCTTTTCCTTTGTTTCGCTCCTTTTGAGACTTTAGTAAGCTCATAATAAAAATCTAATTTATCAGGAAGTCGGGATTACAGGAATTAACGCAAATTCAACCAATCCCTGTGAATTCTGTGCAACTTTGCAACTTTTCCACAAATCTGACAAATCTTTGTTGCTTCCTGTGAGTTCTGCCAATCATAGCAGCCCCCTGGTGCAAACATCATACACATACATCTCAATGAACTGACTCAAAGTTTAGGTTTATTATTCACAATTATTTTTTGCCTTTTTATATATTTTGTCATGAAAAAAAATAGAATTTTTTGCTGTTTTGACTGAAATCTCGTATTTTGGGGCACACGAGTCCCCATGAAGCCTGCAAAAAACCCGGAGGGCCTGATTTATTTCCTCCAAGATTAAGAAAAGACACTTGTAAGGGTCTGGGTTGACTGGTCCACACAGAGCCACGACCCCGACCCCGTCCCACACCTTTGGGATGAACTTGAACACCGAGCCAGGCTTTTCACCATCATTAGTGCCTGACCTCACCTCACTAATGTCATGTACTGTTGTACGGCATGTCCCTTCAGCACGTCTTCCGAAAAACCTCTGCCCGTCCCTCCCATTCTTATCAGCAGGAGAGAAACTTCCTTAATCAGTGCTCGCATTTCCAAAACAATAACACTTTCTTACCTCTGCCTGACCTCAGTGACGCACTGGAGAAGATGAAGGGCGTGTACGAGCAGAATCCACAGATGGGAGACCCGTCCAGCCTGGAGCCTCAGATCACAGAAACTGCTCAGAACCTGGGCCGTCTGAGGGGGGAGCTCGCCAAATATGAGGTTACATTCATACACATACACGTGATGATATTGTGGTCGTGACAGATCAGAGTGCAGAATCTGTGTGTTTGTGGCTTCACATCTCCTGCTGGTTTGTTGCAGACGTGGCTGTCAGAAGCAGTGGGAGGAGAGGAATCCTCCAACGCCATCAACAATAATACTCAACATGGGTAAGACCCGTATTTAAAGGAGCAGTTTCACATTTTGGTAAATACACTTAAATATCGCTTACTTTTAAATGAGGCCACTCTCATGTTTGTCTAGTTATCTTAAAGACAGGGTTGGGAGGGTTACTGTACTTTAAAAATCTATTATTTTTGCTGCAGGTTTTTTCTACACGCTTTTAGCAGAGAAAAATAAGAAGAAAGAAAGAATAATCAGAACAAAAACAATATGGGTCTGCAGAAAGCAACACTCCTCAGACCCCCTAAAAATGGAGATTATGATTTAAAAATAAAGAACGATACACTACCATGCACAGTGCACAACAGCAGCATTTTTTGCGACTCAGTCAATAAATTGTGCACAACAAAGGAAGGAACAACCTAATAAACCTTCAAACAAACATAAAACACAGAGCTCAATCAATTAACCCACTGTTAATAAACTATTAAATTAATTTGCACCTATTTTAACAATCAATTAATCATTTTTAATTGAAATAATTTCCAAATTCTCTGAATATCTTTAAGTTGTGGACAAAACAAGATATTTGAGGACGTCATCTTGAGCTTTGATCAACATTTTTCACCATTTTCTGACATTTTATGGCCCAAACAACTAATTGATTAATGGAGAAAATGGTCGACAGATAAATCCATAACGAAAGTAATCATTACAGGAAAGACATGAAAAATAGATGCAAACATGTTTGCATCTATTTTTCAATTGACAAGATTGTGACAGGATGAATTAAATGATTAACTGTTTAGAGTCATTAAACAAAAAACAAAAGTCATAATTCTCAGATTTTAGCTTTTTAAAAGTGAATATTTTCTGGTTTCTTTACTCCTCTTTAATCTTTAAGTTGTGGACAAAACAAGACGTCATCTTGAGCTTTGATCAACAATTTTCTCCATTTTCTGACATCTCATGGACCAAGCAACTGATCAATTAACTGAGAAAATAATCAACAGATTAAGTGACGGATCAACGGATTAGCTGCAGCCCTAAAAAACTACAGTATATTGGACTAAACAATTTCACCATATTTTATATTGATGTAATCCCAAATTGTAACACTTGGATTACGTTACTGACTACACTTTTTAACAGGTAACTAGAAACTGTATCAGAATAGATTTTTAAAGAAAACCCTGATCGACTCTGATCGATCTTCTCATCTAACTCTCGGCAAGAAAGCGAATAAAGGTATTTGCCAAATTGTCGATCTTTTTCTGTAAACGTGAACATGTGTAGCAGAGCACGTTGAGGAAATGACATGTCTTGTATTTCTCTTGGATTTGTTCTATATTTTCAGTGTCGTAGCAGCCGAGCCGTCTCAGAACATCTACACAGAGTTTGAAGACGAGTTTGACGACATAGAAACTCCTATTGGACAGTGCACGGCTCTGTACACCTTCGAAGGTACATTTGAGCTCATTTGTACTCGGCTGGTTCATAAATAGATCTCATTACAGCCTTTTATATTTGTGCTCGTGTGTGTCTGTGTGTGTTTGTTTGCAGGCAACAGTGAAGGCACCATTTCCATTACGGAGGGAGAGCAGTTGAGTATAATGGAGGAGGATAAAGGAGACGGATGGATGAGAGTCCTGAGAGCCAGTGGAGAGGAGGGCTATATACCTTCATCCTATGTCAAACTTAGCCCGTAACACACACACTCACATGCACACGCACACACTCACACACACTCCCAAAGCCTGTGATGGAAAGTTAAGAGCCAAAGGTGAATACAAAGTCATCCGCGATAATTGGAGCTGTTCTCTGCATCTTTTATCTCAGCCAGTGACGTGTACAGCGAGATGAAAGTGAGTGATTATAAAGCTTGTTATCGAGGCTGATTGCGATATCATACACTCCCCCGTCTCCGCTCGCCGCCGCCGCCGCAGCAGAGGCCGTCTCCAAACACAGACTGTCAGTCCTGTCTGATCTTTATAAATTTAAGCTCCTTTAAAGCCAAACTTTTGAATGTAATTCCTGAACTTTTTTTTTGTCACGGTGTTAAAGTGACGACTCGTGTAACACGCTCAGCATCGTAGTAGCCTGATGACGCTGCATTTCTTTATGTCGATATATCCACTCACTTGACTTTTCCCGCTGCCGTTTCTAATAACCTGCTGAACTGTTTCTTTTTTTGTAACACCAGCCCTCTGCTAAAAGCTCTTTCCTGACAGGATAATGTGAGTTTTTTTTTTTATCATAGTGATGTGATGTTTTATGACTTATAACTGGATGAAAACCACTACTCTATAGGGAGTGTGCAAAATATAAATTCTCTCAACGGACTGTCACAGTAAAGGACAGGTTCACAGTTTTTTTTTTTGTCTGTCTTAAAACATATGAACATTAATAACAATTTTGCTTGCTGCCCTTCTGTTCAATCTGGCCCTGAAGAGATCCCTTCATAGGAAATACGACTGTCATGTTTTTATGTGTCTGGTGTCATATTTTATGACATTATTGCATTAAATGAGTTGGGGAAACTCGATGGGAATCGAGATGGGAGGCATTTCACTGCTCCCAGATTCATCAGCGAATTGAAAAGACCACGTATAGTGAAAATCTGAAGGGACATCGGGCCATATTTCAAGATAAAACAACAAGCTAACGTTAGCATTCAGCCACTTCCTAGCTAACAATACCGTGTGATACTGTTGCATAATACGATTGTAAATTATTTAAATTAATTCTTAAATATCCAAATTAGTCTTGGACACATTTACTTAAGCCCGTAAGTAAAACACACTGGATGTAATCCAGCTTGCAATGTGATGCTAACTGTCCTACTGACCTTGTCCAAGTATGTAACATGAAGCAGCTCAAACAGGGTTACCGTTATGTTTGGTTAGAACCAAATAACAGTGTGATCTTACTTTCTTTTTTTCTTTTTTTTTGCTTGTTCTAGTGAGCATTAAGTCACACATCGTCACAGACTGAACCAGAACATTTCTGAGATCGGGTGAAGAGACAGCAAGAAAGTGAATGTTAACGTTAGCTTACATCGCAAGCTTGATTACATCCAGTGTGTTTTACTTCCAGGCTTATTGTTAAATAAATGTGGCCAATATGTGCGTTGATATGTCAGAATTAAATCACGCCTTTCCTATCTTATTGTGAAAAACTATCAAACGGTACTGTAAGCCGGGAAGGTTTTGAATGCTAACGTTAGCTGATGGGTTATCAAATATGTTGTTTTAGCTTTAAATATAGCCCGATGTCCCACCAGATTTTCACTATTCATTGTCTTTTCTATTGCTGATCAATCAAGAAGCAGTGAAATGATAATAACTGGTCAGATTCTCTAAATGTGACATTTAACTGCAGTGAAAATGTTTTTGAAAGGCTAAATACCAGTACGGATTGAGGGATTGAATTTTGGAAATGACTACATCATATCTTCTTTAAATAAATTTTGACTTTTGGTCATTACAACACTTGTTAATCCTAAGTAGTCACAACTGGACTCTTAATTCTACAGATAGTGTAATACTAATAATATTAGTGTAGCCAAATCTTTATCTGCAACGTTGCAGAAATACCAGGTAAACATGCCAGATAGGCACAAAAAAAGCTGTGCAGCACTCAAATGTTGACTTTCAAACTTTTTAGTACAGCCCCACTTCTAATGTAAGTAATGGGGGAAAATAATCCAGCCCTTGGTCGGGGTAAACATGTTTGCCATCGTTTCTCTAAAGATAATAATATGAGGCTTCAGCAGTCTTGAGTTAGACTTTTAAATACAAAAATCCCTCTTTGTGTTACCATCCCTCCTCTGCAGCTCAGCAGGAAAAGAGTCCAGGAAAAAAGAAAAAGAGGAATTTCATACTATAAAGACTGAAACTTTGATAACTTGATATGAGTGACTCAGTCTGTTAGAGCCTCGTATTAGGTTCAAATAAAGTTCAAATCTATTTTTACACAGAAGAAGGGCTGTGGATTTTGTCTCTCATCACTTACAATGGAAACATTTTAAGAAGGGATCTTTTAACGGCCGGTATTAACAGACCATGTGAACCAAACCTTTTAACTCCATATGATATATTACAGTTTTTTCTGCTAAAGTGAAATCTGCAAGGAAACTTGCCTAGAAATGTTTTTGTGAATTTAAAGCTTCAGTGTGTAAGAGTTCTGGGGATCTAATGGCAGAATATAGCAGGAATGGAATATAATCAATAATCATAAGTATGTTTTGTTGAGTTTAGCAGCACTAAAGTTCACACAACACACAAAAGACTGTATCTAGAGCCGGTGTTTGGTTTAACCAAACTGGGCTCCTGAAGAAAGATGGCGGTGCAACATGATGGCCTCCATAGAAGAGGACCCACAACCTGTGTAGATATAAACGGCTCATTATAAAGTAGTGAAAACACAACAATTCTTATTTTCAGGTTATTATACACTAATGAAAACACACCTATGAATAATATTTAATTCCTGCCAGATTCTGCCAATAGATCCTCCTGAAATCTTACACGCTGGACCTTTAAGATGTGGCTGGTTTAAAAAAACAAAAACGAAAAAAACACAAAGGAAAAGGGCAGAATGGCAATAATGATCAAAGTTCAATGTAAAGTAAAAAAAAAAAATACGGCATTTACCTTGTGATCATTCCTTGCACAAATACTCGGTGAACTGCGTTTGTTTGAGGTCACAGCTTCAGTCCTCGTCTTCACTTTTTTGAATTCCAACTTTGCACAGAAATGGCGGACCGGTCGCAGATCTGGTCATTAACTGGTTCCTCTTTGATGGTTTTTATACTTCTCTTACATGTATGCTTGTTTTACATTGTTTAATCACATGTTTTTTTCTGTACTGAGCCTCCAGACCTTCTTCTCACATCATCTGAACTATGGATTTTTTTCGTTTTTAAAAACTCAATATTTTGACCTGTTCAACCAATTTCTACGATACTTAATGACACCGGGAACTATTTCAGCTCACTTGATCACTGCCAAGAGTGATGAACAATTTAAAAAAAAAAAATGTTTAAGCACTTTTAAACTCTGATAGGAGTGTTTAAAGTAGCACTCAAACATGTTTAAAAATACTCCTACTGTAAATAATAATTTGCGTCTGATGTGGTTTTTCCACACAAAAAAAGTAATTTAACTAGTTTACAATTCTAAAAGTTACATCTCCTCCCTCACTGAAAGATTCAGAATCTGTTAAAATACTAAAAAGTTAATTTTCAGTGAAGGTGCACTTGAGGTTTCCAAGTTTCCACATCACACTTTTGTAATTGGACGATGGTTTGTGCACATCTTAACGCTGATTTAAAGGGATAGTTTGGATTTTTTGAAATGGGGTTGTGTGAGTTATTAGATGGCAGGCACCACGCCCCCAGTCTGGAGAAGCAGCACGGTTACAGGTGTAGGAAGCTATGTGATGTGCTGCTGTGGACGGGGTCAGCAGCAAAACATATTTTAGCCTCCTAAAAAATCAATATCAGTTTAAGTTTATGCTGTATTTGGAATATTTTCACTGCTTCTTCTTGTTGTCAGACGGCGTTTTTCTGATGGAAAACAACTGTCATTTAGGCCAAATATTGCTCTCTCCAAACCAACCAGACTGCAGTGGCAAAAACAGTAATTTTACCTCACAGAACACAGAAGTTGCTGTGTTCTGCTGTTAGCTAGTTTGTGTTATTGTGTGACTTTGGTGAAACCTAACTAACCCTTTAAAACACTTAAGTTGCACAATAACACAAACAAAACTAAATGATCGAGGCAGCAGCAGGTGAGCAAATCCCGTGTTCTGTGAGATAAAAGGACTGTTTTTAATCAATGGAGTCTGGTTGCTTTGGAGAGAACGATATTTGGCTTATATAACCGTGGTTTCCCGTCAGGTTTTTGGGGTGGGCCTTTTGTTGCCGAGCCTGTCCACAGCAGCACGTTGTTTAGCTTCCATCACTGATACTCCTGCTGCTTCTCCAAACTGAGAGCATCCATCTACTGCAGCAATCCACTGACTATTGACAAGTACCTCATACAACCCCACTTCAAATGATCCAAAATATCACTTTAAGGTGAGCACAGAGAAACTTTGCCCATTCAGCAGATTTTTTATTTTTTTTTAAAACAGCCTTCTAGTGTCAAACTGCACATCCGTCAACCTGCACAGTGAAGCTCAAACTTCCAGGAGAACAAACAATAAGCAGAACACATTTTTGAGTGGAGGTTGACTTTAAGAATCTCACTCTTATTGAGCCACGTAAGGTTTACCCATATCTCTTTTTCTACCACTCTGTCCTGCACTAGTTTTCCTCAACATTTAAGGGGTATTATTGTATGATCCATTTTTAAAAAGAAAATGTATTTACATGTATCTTTGAGTCATAAAGTGAAAAGAAAAAAAAACCCATCTTTTGTGTTTCTTTTATGTATTTATGAGAAAAATTACATGCAAAAACTGCCAGCAAAAAACCCCAAATACATTTATTACAGTAGAAACACTGAAAAGAAAAAAAAATTCCAGTGTGGTCCCTCACAGCAGCAGTTCATGTACAGAGGGAACTGATTCAGTGTTCATGTTGGTCCTTTGGTATCTCAAGTATCAAACAAGTGTTGTGGAATGATAAAACAGTGTCTCGAGTATCAAAAATGCACATTCAAAGAAGTAAACAGATGCTAGTTTTTGAGTAAACAGTTTCCTGAAATATAAAAATGAATCCAACGCAGCCTTTTTCTCAGTGCAGGCCCGCTCACGGTGCACAACACTCCGGATGTAACTCAATCATTTATAAGTTAAGTTGTGGTTTGACAAGCTCGACTGTCTCTCACGTCTCAAAAATAACTCTTCCTTACGTTTGCGTGATCTCAGGGGTGAGATCTCGAATAAAAACATTTCACTCTCTGCTTTATGTTTCCCCTCTCGTGAAGAAAGTGCTGAATTCACCTTCCGCTTAGTGAAGCAGGCCGCGAGGCTCAGGTTAGAGGGTCAGGTTGTTGTGGGGTGATCTCCATGGGTTCCAGTTTATCTGAGAGGACACAAAGAATCTTGTCAAACTTCTCGTAGCGCTCCTCTCTGTCGGCCGTTGCCCCTGATTGCCCCCAGAACAGCCGCAGGGCAAACTCTGTACGGAAAGCCTCCAGCAGCTCGGGGATCGACTCCCAGCCTCCTGCGGAAGTATAACGATGAACATTTGATCAGATCAGAAACCACAGCTCATGTAATTTCACACCAGTCTCACAATGAGCAGAATGATACTTCATATTTTTGTACTTCCTGCCAGAGCAAGTGTATTTATTCTTTCTTTTTCCAGACATTAATTTTTGGGGCTTTTGCCTCAATTTGATACGGACAGCTGAAGAGAAACAGAAGTGGGTGAGAGAGAGGGGATGATATACTAAACGCAGCGGTCTGGGTTGAATCCAGTCCGGGCACTTTATTGCATAAGATCTATGGTTGAAGCGAGTTGTTTCCCACTGCCCCCTCTTCCCCAGACTCGAGGAAGCTCAGGCAGGCTGAAGGAGCACAAGACGTGCTGTAATTTGACAAGAACATGCAGCGATGTGTCCTGAAACCTGTTATCCTGAAAACAAAAGCCATATTGCGCAATTTAACTGTTATAAACATCTAGTCCCTCTACAGGATTATTAATGATTTCTTATGACTCATTAACAGACACTAACTAATTCAGAGAACATTTGGCATTAATTTGAATGCTAATTAATGTGAAACAGGCAAACGAAAACAGTTACAGCCCGGAATAGAAGTTTCAAACGGGGACGCCGCAGCTGTTGTTGTCGGAGTATTTCAACTTAAAATGTTTCCTTGATCTCTGATGACACGTCATGGTCATTTTATGATTTATTACAGAAAATATATTCCAGGTTCCTCCTTGAAATCTTGCAGGATTGTTTGTAAACACACCGTTCAAAGCTGGCTCCTCCTCTGCTCAGTGGATGAGAGAGGTAGAGAGCGAATGAAGTGAGGGAGCAGCGTTTGATTGTTTCACACCTCTGGACAACTCCGGATTTTGCAGTCCTTAGCCTGCTCTGACTGCGTGTACGTGTATCTCTTTCAGCAGCTCTCACAAACAGAGCACAGAAGAAAGAGATACAGAATGCAATGCAACTATTGGTCGTTATGTTTTTATAGGGTCCTGACCTCAAAAACTGCACTGTAATGCCTTAGGGCTACAGAGCACTGCCAAACAGGCTGAAGCCAGGAAACGTCCCAACCACAGCAAAATATGAGAAAATAGTAAAATACAGGCAGACGGCAGGTTCTCTGCAGATACAGACACCGATACAGACACAGATACAGTTGGTCCTAAGTGATGATTGACAGGGATTATTTTTATATGAGCTTATACTATACATTGTTTTTAAAGGAAAATCCTGAAAAGTATGCCTTTCAGTGACCTGTTCATGAGATTTAAAAGAATTTCTTCCATTCGCAAACAAAACTCACATTTACAGAAAGTCTGCCTCTCTCCACAGGAGAAAAAAACAATTGTTTGACCGGAGAAATTACAGTATAATGCCTCATCTGTATGAATTCTCCAGACATCATGACCTGGCTACTAAAGATAAAACACACCTTGTTGTGAGCAGTTTCATGTAGGAACTACATCTATTAATGGAAGAGAGGTTTGTGCTTGTGACAACACAAGATGTTTACATTAACGACGTCCTCCTCGGCTGAGCTGTAACCTCTCGTCCATGAGTAGATGCACACTTCCTTCTGCGCTGTGACATGGTTGGTGGGTGTAGTTTGGTAAAAAGAAAATAGTTCCTTCCTGAAACCTCTCACATTAAATTCTGAGGATTATCTTTAGTAACCAGGTCATGATTTATTTTCAAATGTAATTTTTTGGTGCTTTGAGCACCATAATCTGAGTGTCATATAGTTTCATTATATTTGAGAAAAGGCAGATATCCCTCCAAAACTCAGTCACCTACACCAAAACTATGTAATTGGATAAATAGTATCACAGGCCAGAGGAAAAATATGTATTTTTGATTTTATGATGAACTGTCTCTTTAAGTAAATAAACTTATAAGTTAATTATTAACTAATGTTTCTGCACGATGCCTATTGTCTGTAAGTGAGTCTATGAAAAGATCATCATCAGTGCATGTGTACCTGTGAGCAGAGAGTGTGCATGCTGCTGATAATCTTGTGCGTGCAGCGCAGCACTGCGAGCTGATTGGAGGACGTTGTAGAGAAGCTGACAGCCTCGCTCACTGTTCTCCACCGGGTCGTCACCCTCCATCGCCATCAGCAGAGGAACCAGGTGAGGCACAGCGATGGGTCCGTGAACTACAGAGTCTACAGAAGAAACAAATCATGAGATGAACGCCAGAGCCACTTTTTACACTCAACACACACGGCACATATAAGACTTAATACAACACATTTTTAAAAACTGAGTCACGGTGCTATTTATTTGGAGTAACAGGTGGTTTTTTCCCCCTAGAACTTTCTCTACTAAAGGGGAATTGTGTTGATTTTACACATCAAAGCCTGTTTATAGGTCTCGGGGAGGACCACTGCATATGTGAAAATCATGTAAAGCCTTTTGTGGCTCCAGAGGGACGCGTGTGAAGTCTGATAAAACGTCTGAAGCAATGAAACAAGATGAATTTCATCTGTGTCTTTTCTCTCAATCTGTTTGATTTTAATACATTTTTCATTGACATTCAGCAAAGACTTTTCCATGAAGTGAGTTTCAGATATCGTATGCATACATTCCCGATTCTGTTTATCTGAAATGCCCTATTTTGAAATTTATAGCAGACCCAAGGGAAATTAAAGACAGGAGACTGTGATACTATGCACAGTTAGAGAGTGAGCTCTTTCTTACCATACCGTAAAATCATGGATTTGTAAAAATAAAGTTTGGCCTATCGAGCGTTACATTGTTAATCCAGTTTTCCCAACGTGACACAAATAACTCCAATTAGTGGTTAACATATGCTGCAAATTTACAAAGCTGAGTGTGTCTTAAAGGCATAATACGCAACATTTTCATTCATTCAAAATCTTTCTTGTGCGTTTACAAACAACAACTGACAAATACTCTTGATTCTACCATTAAGATTCAACAGTCTCTTATACATACATGAAATAATTCTACCACCAGTATTTGGTTTTATATCATATGCTATGCCTCCAATAGTTTTTTGTTAATCTGTTTGATAATTTTACAATAAAGAAAAAAACTGGATGCAGCTCCTGAGTCTGAAAAGTTGCACTGGACAAAAACATCTGCCAACTGAAAAATGGCGCTTAAACAGCGCCACTCACCGTCTCCCTCGTTCAGCGAGTTCATGAAGGGTTTGAGCTGCTTCTCAAATAAAACCGCCGTCTCCGTGTGGTTCCTCCTCAGCGCTCGCCACGTCATCTCCAGTCGCATTACCTGCACGTGAGCACGCACGAACATACCAAGAGTAACTTCAACCAGCTTCCACTTTGCTTCAGTTTGCATAGAGAAAGTATATCTTAGTCATAATTACTCCACCTGAGGCATCTCAAGAGCCTTCATCACGGCTGAGAAGGAGAAGAGGTTGCAGGCGTGATCTTTCAGCGCCTGAGCCAATGAGATTAATTTATGTAAAACGGTCGCCCTCTGGCTCACAGTCCCGGTGCAGCCCAGGAGGTCCACCGCCACTCCCAGTGCTATTAGATGATGCCTAAAAAAAAAAAAAAGAAGAATGGTGTAGAGGTGTGTGTGTGTGAGAGTGTGTTAAATCGTGTTCCCACTGCATGGTACAGCTCAGCTTAACTTACTTTTTGGTACCAGGTACTTTTCTCAATTTCATTTTCCACTGCAGATAATACGCCCTGAACCTAGGCGGGAGTCTTAGCTGATCGTTATAGCGACGCCACACAGCCAAAGTGCTGTGATGTCTTCTTCAACGTGGCACAAACACAGGAATAAAGAGGGTGTAGAAAGGATGGTTGAGAGAGCAAGGAGACAAACTTCAGACAAGACTACCTAGCATATGGCATATGAAACTCAAGAGGGCTTTTAATTTGAAAAGAGGGCAGCTACAGGAAGTTGTGGTATCCATGACGTGCAGGAGGCAGAAGAACTTGAGATGGAAGCTGTGTTTATAATTTTATTTATTGAATTTCATGTTAGACAGGGTCCGTATCGCAAAGGTAGGAACACCAAAACTGACGACATCACGCCTCTTAGAGTAAGAGTTACCTCCCGAAGACATAATTGACCCTTCCTAAGTCCCGCCCCTTTTGTTCTTAGTTCCAATAACAGTTGAACAAACTTGGCACCTCGGTCAACTCTCTCCTTTCTTGTTTCCTGTACTTGGATATACTATGTGCTAGGCTTGCCTGTGTTGAAAAGAAAACCAAATTTTGAAGAAGGTTTAAAGATGTTGCTGGGGGACCTGTAAAAATGCCATATAGCCACATCTTACGTTAGCTAATGTGAGCAAAACGCTCGCTAACTAGCTAGCTAATCTACCTCAATTATTAGCTAGCAAGTTAGCTTGCGTTAGCTAATTTAAGATATGACTATATCACGCTTTTACAGGGAAGGATAAAGTTGACTGATGTACTGAGCTTGCTCAGCTGTTAAGAAGAAGAAGAAGAAGAAGAAGACGACGATGACGGCGACGAAGAAGGCATACTTTATTAATCCCAGAGGGGAAATTACATTCTTTTCACTCAGGCCTGAAATATTCCCACACGCACAAACAGGACTCATAGACATGCACCTGAGAGAGGTGTCAGAGCGAGGGGGGCTGCATACATACAGTCAGGCGCCCCAAGCAGTTAGGGGTTTGGTGCCTTGCTCAAGGGCACCTCAGCAGTGCCCAGGAGGCCAACTGGCACCTCTCCAGCTACCAATCCACACTCTGTACTTTGGACCTGAACTGGCCACCCTTCGGTCCCCAAGCCAAGTCCTTACAGACTGAACTACTGCCGTTATTGGAGCACAGAGCAAAAAGGGGCAACACTTTCCAAAAAGGAAATTTCACCACTCATTCAGTAAGTCAGTCACAGACTTTTGTTGTTTATCGTGCTGGCCCTCGGCTTTGCTACAGTCCAGCATAAAACAATACCAGGTTCCAGGTAACAGCCACAGCTTTTGACAACGAAAAGCCAAAAAAAAGTGAGAAGAGTTGAGCCGAACCACACCATGCAGTGGAAACATGGTACTGACGGGCAGAACATTAAACATGTCAGTGGTTTTCTCACTTTCCACTGGTGGTATCTATCCACCCCAATACAGAAAAGGTGAATGGAAATTTATAGTGCTCACAGAATTGAGAAAAATGAGCAACATTTCTGTCCACTCTCTATAATCCACCAATCCACTAAGGAAATAGTCCCCCTGATTTCTCTGTATTATTCAGGGATTCTGGGAAAAGATGCTGCTGTCAATTTCATTTTCTATTACTTTCAGCACTCTAAACAAAATTCAGCAATGAGAAATTGATAGATATCTGCATGGCTGGATACCACTCAGGATGAGTGAGGAAATCAGTTTTTTCACCATGTGGGTGAACCAACTCTTAAATCTTTCTGTTCATCCGTCTCTTTTTAAGTGTGTAAAGTGTGTCAGCTGCTGCATGTACCTTTCTAACAAATCCTGTCGTAACTGGTGTCCGTGTGGCAAAGTGACAAGCTCCAGCCCTGATGCAACTCCCATGATTCTCTTCTGCTCATCAGTAACTCCAAAGATGCGTGCAACCTGCAGTACCACAACAATGACAAATCAATGCCCGTTCAGGTTTTAACATCTGTTCACTAAGTGATTATTCAAGCTACTCTCAATTTGTGGGAGGTTGGTTTGTCGGTTTTACTGAAAACATCATCTTATAAACCACGGCCCATAATAATTAAACTACTTAAAGTTACACTTACATGAAAAATGCATGTTAAAAGTACACGTTATGAGACATGTTCTAGATTGAACATACTTAATGAATAATATGTTACCTGAAGCAACATGCATCATTCAGAATAAGAGTTTTAGCTTATTATTTGCATTTGATTTGAACACTTGATAGGATGTTACACCTTTGTTTTGCATTGGATTAATTAAGTGTGCAAGCAAGAACAATGGAATTTATTGATTGAATTGATTCTGAAGATCTATTTGGCAAGATTAGATGGTTGAGAGTTACCTGGCAGTCTACATTGAGCATGTGCAGAGCGGTGTTGTTGGCGTTTGATCGGTTGAATAGCTCTTTGAGTGCCAGCAGGACGTTGGGGTCCAGAGGTCTGTTGTTGTCCGGCAAGAGCAGCGACTCAAACTGATCCAACTGGAAACACGACTGCGACTCCACCTGAAAAAGGATATTGCAACATTAGTACAGAATTGACCCTCTGTGCTGTTACTGTCACATGCAGCATCAGTCTGACACCTGGTGGCAAAAACACAGTCAGTAAGCCATTAATTCAGCCATCACAGTTTAGAAATAACATGCAGACAGATGCAAAGAATCTCTCAGGAATGTGTCAGCTTTAACAAAAGCAAAGATCCATCTAGACATGTCCTTAGGAACGAGTCAAGTTTAATTTTATGTTGCTGTGTTGCTGGTTTACAGCGTAGCTGTGGAAGATTGCAAGATATGCATTTTTCCAAGATTACTGTATCATCCTGATGAGTTTCTCTCAAGCACCATCTTTAAAATTGAGGGATATTTTTGGACAACTACATTCCTGTACATCAACTGTTAACACTGTTTCAGGATGATACAAGAAGCTTTGCATGCTGAAGAATATTAAATACAACTTTCACTTTACTTCCTGTTTGATATGAAAATCTATTTGCACATGCTTGAGCTGTGTAGGTCTAAAAAAAAAAATCAAAGACTGAACATCAAGTCTGCTTTTACTTTAGCCAAGGCTACATTATTGTTGCATGGTAATATGGCTGCAACTAATAATATAATTATACTAATTTTCAAATTAATCTTCAAATAATTTTCTTTATTAAGCAATTTGTTATTTGGGCTATAATATATATAAAAAATATAACAACACTGACAAAAATTAATGCACAGTTAACAGTTTTGTCATTTACAACTCCAACAGTCTACTTTTCATATTATAAGGAAATTAATGGAAAACAAGGCTGCCTGGAACGGTAGGAAAAGAACATCTGAAAAGCTAAAACTGTGCAGCGTGCACTATATACAACCAAGTGTACATGGTTTATAATTAAAGAGCTAATACTTTCAAAACAAAGGGGTTGTCCTTTTAAACATTATATCACTTTTGTAGTTCAAAAACGAAATGTGAACACGGTTAAGTGTAAATATACAGAAATAAAGGCTAACTGATACAAACCTGTGGTTTCTCAAAATGCCAGTCCTCCACTTCCGCTGCCGCCTTCTTCTGAGGCAGCGCTGGCAGCTGTGATGCTGCATCACTCTTCTGCGCCTCCAGAAAGCCAAAAGAAGTTTCTGTGAGGCGGGCCCGGCTCTGCCACTTCTCCTCCGCACGCAGCCGGTCCACATGACCCTTCCGCCCGGATTGTGGTACCTGGATGCAACAGGAAGTGGACATAAAGTCTCCACAAAGGATTTACAGACAGCCTGTAAGATCTTCCTCAGTTCCCCAACAGAAAGAGAGATAATAGAAAAAAGCAACTGAGCTGTGAGAGATTTGTGACAAGTTTGTTACCTGGACGACCAGCTCGTCGTAGAAAGAGGAGGGGTCGTAGTCCTGGTCTGTGGGTGGTGGAGGGACGGCGTTGGGGAAGACAGCAGAGACCCTGAGAGGTTTAGGAGGAGCTCTGGGGTGCAGCTGTCCATCTGAACCTCGCAAAGTTACACCACCACCTGCAGGGACGGAGGAGGGAGTTATGTGTGTGTGTCTGTTGTTGGCAGCCTCATTCACAGACTCAAGCTGTGTCTCATAAAGGTTTAAGAGAAACAGTCAGAACACAGTTTACAGGATGTTGTCATCACACTTGGGTGAGATGTTTGGCCCTGACCTACAACTTCTCCCCAGTGTATCAGACAATAACGGAATAGTTTAGATTATTTGAAGTGGCATGATATGAGGTGTAGCATGGAAGCTATGTAAGCTAAGCTAAGCTAAGTAATGTACTGCTGTGGACAGGGTCAGTAGCTTTACCTTGTCGTCAGACAGCTTTTATCGACAGGAAACTGTCGTTATATGAGTATTGTTATATGAGGATTCACGGAAATCACACAATGACACAAACTAACCGATTTAGGCAGCGGATGACCAGCAACTCCTGTGTTCTGCGAGGTAAAATGACTGTTTTTGCAAAAGGATTCTGGTGGAGCGAGCGAGAGCGATATTTGGCTTATTTAACAATGCTTCCAGTTAACAACACTGTCTGATAGCAAAGTATAGTGGTGAAAATATTCTTAATGAAGCGCACACTTAAACGGATAGTTTTTTAAGGTTATAACAATATCATTGATTATGTTATGACGTGAAACATTTTATAACATGACATAACGTGAAATGTGTGCCATCTACTGTAGGTAATACACTGAGTATGGATAACTACCTCATACAGTCCTACTGTACTTCAAATAATCTGAATTATCATTATTATTATTAGTGAAAGTCCCGTAACACCCATCCACAATTTTTAAAATGATTTGCATTTCTTAAAGTTAGCTGTTCAGTCACTGCTAACAAACTCAACTTGCTGACCTAAAGTAACTCAGTCTCAGAACTTGGTTTATAAAATTCTGGTGAAGGAATGGGCCCAAAAACGCTACTTTTTACTGTATAATGAAAACTCCCTTCAGGTCACCAAAAACAACAAATTCAGACACAGACACAGAAGAACAGTGAGGACATGACCTCTGTGTCCTAAACTGTGACCATGGGCCTGTCAGACAGGCTTCATATTTGTAATGCATTGCTGATGTGTCACCCTGAATGAGTTTGTAACACATGAAATCAGAGTGTGAGTGTTGCTGAGAGTTTTACTAGATCTTTAGTAAATAATCCCATTTAAATAAGCAGCAAATACAATGTAATTTAATTTCTTTTTGGTTTTGTTTTCTGATAGCCCATCCTTTCTCTAATGCTTTCTCTATAACTATATTTCTCTCAGTTCTTTTCTTAATGACGTTACCAGGCTTTTTGTGTTGGACAGAGGGATACTTTTGGAAATCATGTCTCAACCAGAACATACAGGCATGAAAGCACACTGCGTCTTGTGAAGGAACAGTACAGTAATCTTCCATTATGGAAACTGTTGTGGAGTCAAGGTGGCAATTATTGCTTGGTGAACAGGTTACAGTTCCTGGCAAGTGATTATTAAATTGGCATTCTGCTCCAAAGGTAGAATACGCAGAATATGCAGGTGCCGGTTTCTAAACACAACATTCAAAGCCCCTCCTCCCCAGCTCAACGACACCAGAAGCTTCTTCTTGGATGCATGCTTACAATCTGGCACCTGCTCGCTACATTTTTATAGAGTCCTGCCCTCAGTCTGTGTGCTGTAATGGCTAGGGGCTCCACACTCACTGCCCAAAGAATGACAGCCAGAAATGTCCTGAAGAAAATACAGGCAGGGGCAGAGAGTTTGCAGATACAGACACCACACAACCCACAGATGATTGAGAGAGATTATTTTTGTAAGAGACTTTACATTGTTTTTTAAGAAAGTCCTTCTCATTCTGCCATTAAAGGTCCACTGTGTAGGATGCCATCTAGCAGTGAGCTTGCAGAGTGCAAACACTTAGTCTCATTCTTCCCGTCTAAGTGGGGAGTAGAATCGATGGTGGCAGCGTAACTCACACAAAACACACAAGGCTGTGTCTAGAGCCAGTGTTTGGTTTGTTCGTTCTGTGCTACTATAGAAACACGGCGGTTCAACATGGTGAAGGAGGACCCGTGCGGTCATGTCTAGAAGGGAACCCCAGACATGTGAAAGATCCCGTGAGAGTGATAATTTTAAGCTAAACCCTGATCTGACCTTTCCCGAACCTTAATCAAATGTTTTTTGGTCTGTACCCAGATCTTAACCACAGTGTTGTCACATTATAAAACATAATTAGTTTGTGCAATTGATTTTACACTAATAAAAACATATCTATAATACCATGTTTCATTTCTGCCATATTCTGCCAACAGATCACCTTAAATCTCACCTTTTTTTTTGAGTCTGGATGAAAAAAAGGAGGAGTGCACTACAGTTTTTGCATCATGGTGAAGAGTGTGTAACTATCTTCTTCCACAGCTTAAAAAAACAACAACAAAACAATAAAAGTATTCAGATGTGTGTGTGTGCACGTCACCTGGATGGGCGGGGCGTGTGTGTCGTGGTCGTGGGCTCAGCAGGGGTTCGCTGCCTGTGCGAAAAACTGGGGAGATGGGGGCGGGGCCAGTGTCCTCCGACTGAGTGTTCTGTGGAACACCTGGATGAGGAAGAGTAACAGATAAACAACATGGTGATGTGAGGATTCTGTTTTTTTCTGTGTTCTGCTGTTTTGTTTTGTTTTTCTCAAATCCGGTCCGGAATTACAATCCGAGCTGACCCCAAATGTCCACTGATGCATTCTGGGTTGTCTCTGTCATGGTTCAAATGTCCACAAATGTCTGTTGGAAGTATTTCAGAAATGGTGCCAATATTATTTAGAGTTGTTTTCCTGATATTTTTTTGTGTTTTACAAGCATACAGAAAACTTGGCGGCTTATTTATAATATATGTGGCAACAGATCCGTTGTATTTAATTTGTTTTAACTACTATAAACAGCACAATGTCTCATCACTATTTTGTATCTGTATTTTATAAATCATGTATAATAGCGCAGGGAAAACTAGTACTGCTGTATGTTCACATAAACAGAAAGTAAGAAAAATAAACCCCATCATTAAATATTAATTTCACGTCAACTGTCAGCAAATATTAGCATTTAAATACATTTACAAGTGAATTTCACGCTTCAGGGATTATGGGGAGGCTTCTCTGGCAAAAATAGACCTGGTGTGTTAAGATAGAGGATTGGAGAGAAGACCTCCACATGAGCTGCAAACAAGACGCTCTGCTCTGCTGGAAGCACAGTGGCTGCAGTGACAAGAGCTGCATCCAGTGGACAACAGCAGTGACAGATACATGTATGCAGAGGCTGTTTGTTTATGATAATGTACCAGTTCGTAGGTTGCTGTCAGACTGCGCAGACTGAAGCGAGGGCCTCCGTCCCACGTTCTCCAGGTTAGCAGGCTGACTTCCACTCCTGCCACGCAGAAAATAAAGGCCATCAGCATATTTACTGTATTTGTGTTTCAGTGAACTTGACTACATTTTAACAGATCTCCTCCCACCTCAGCAGTGGATTGATGACCTGCAGTGAGTCGGCGTGTGCAGTGCTGAAGCTGCGTCTTTTGTTGGACTGAGTGTGTTTATCACCCTCTGCACCTCTGCTGCTGCTGCTGCTGCTGCTGGACTCTGCATGTCGCTCGGAGATGACTCGCAGAGGAAGGGTCCGTGTGATTGGGTGAAAGATCACAGCGCCGGAGGCCTGGGAGATGGGCCTACGCCCGCCCACATAGAATCGGATCAGAGCGGGAACATTGTCAAAGCGATCCTCCTCAAACTGGAACAGCTCCCGAGAGTAGCCCTGTCGCACAGATGAAGGCACACACATAATATGTCGAGCAGAGCCTTTAAAGGAATAGCACAACTAAATCAACATATACTGACCCACATAACCTACAGGAGGTGAGTGTTTGACATACAACAGATTGTTTTTTTCTTTTTTGGTTTGATGACCTGCACAAAAATGTATTTACAACATACTTCCCCACCAAAGTGAGAGCACAGGATCACCTGCCATCAGCTGACTATACTTTGTCAAAGAATGTTCACCTGTACGATCTAATGAAATCTAACATAATAGCCCTGCAAGGAATCCTAATTTACAGTGTCCAGTTTTGCCGACTCTGTGTCAAGCACACTCTTTTTTTTTTTTTTAATCTACAGAGGGCACAGGTCCTCTTCCATGGAGGCCGCCATGTTGTACCACCATGTTTCTACAGTAGCCCAGAATGGACAAACCAAATACTGACTCTAGATTTGGCCTTTCATGTTTTGCGCAAGTTTTGCAGCCACGGTAGGTTCTCCTACACGCTTGGAAGGGAAGAGTCTTCCAGATACTGATACCTGTACTCTATCGGTTCAAATGTGAACGATATCCAACCCTTGGTGAAAGAGCAGTGTGCATCAAGATGGTCTCACTCAGATATGATGGTCAGTGTAGTTTGCATCTTTTGTTTAAGTTATTTTTTAGCTTGTTAGCTTGTAACAGGTAGTGGCTGACACAGCAAATGCTAACTCTCTTCCTCTGTCATGACAAGTCCGCTCTGTGCCGGTGGTCTCAGATTCCTTTGCCTGCATTACAGCAATTGTCTTTTGAATTTGTTGGGTACCAAATCTATCGTGCCTGGGGTACATCTGAATCTCAGATTTTATGGAAACACATATTGACATCTCCCTTGTCAGTAGAGAAATGTGAAAAACTTCTCTACTGATAAACTTTGCACAGATACAAGTCAGTATAGTCAAGTTCAGACATCTTAGGGGACATAAACATAAGAAAAACACATTTTTGAGTTGAGGCATCTGTGAAATAGCTTAAACATATTTAAAATATTGCATAATATTTTTGGTTATTTGTCCAACTTTGACTAATCATTTAGTCTGCAAAATCTCTGAAAAAATAAAAAAAAATAAATTAAAAATTATATAAAACAGAAAAAAGCAAACCTTGTCGCTTAATAAATAATTGATTATCCCTCACTTGCCGCACATAAACACATGTAACATAAGCACACCTTTTTGGGACGAAGGACCACTCGTATGATCTTAAAGTGCATGGGCCCGTTCTTCCAAAAGCAGCTCAAGACGTAGTCACCAGGGGCGGAGCTTGAGTCTCGAACCAGGAAGTCTCCGTCCCTCTCAAACAGAGACTCTGCAGCCTGGAGACGAGGCAGCAGGTTAAGCAGGTCAGCTGGGCATGAAGGTTCACATGTGTGTTGACATCATACTGTTTATAACTTAATGTAAGTCAGACACGGTGCACAAGAATTTAAAGCAAGAGGTTGATATTTTGGAGTTAGGCTTATTTGCTTTTTTCTTTTTAGGAGTTAGATGAGAAGATCGAAACCATCAGACAGCCTTTTCTGACGGGAAGTCACTCTTACATAAGAAAAATTTCGCTCTGTCCAAACCAACCAGACTCCGTTGGCAAAATCAGAAATTTTACTCTCCAGAAAATAGGGGTTGCTTGTCTAC
>JAJHUR010087152.1:19230-34466 GCA_027495735.1 Lutjanus campechanus | reverse complement strand
GGAAAAGAGACAGGAGACACACACACACACACACACACACACACACACACACACAGGCAGTGACGAGCGTGCTCTCAGGTGACACTATTCTGAATCCTATTAAAACGTCTGCGGTTATTATTGTCATTTGATTGGACTGTATTTTGACACTTGCATAATATTATAAAGCTAACAGCACACTGTGTCCGCAGCCCTCAGAGATAATGCTAAATGAGTTGGGGGAGTATCAGCTGACAGTCCTTGACACACCTTGTTTGTCTTGCATATTGCCAGTATTCATCAAGGGTGTGTCAATAAACACAATGTATTAACACTAAGAGGATGTTTTTTTTTCTAACAGAAAGCTTATAAAGTGTCTGCAGTGATGAAGGACTGCACGACCACGTCTTCATTTGGTCATAATAAATTTATGGCTGCCCGTTCAAATCTACCCTTGCTGTCAAAGTAAGTCTCAAGTGCATGAGAGCATGTGTACTGTAGATTAAATGATTCTGTTTTATTACAGCTAAAGTCTGGTAGATCCTGAGTTTCCCCTGTACAGGAGGAACTGGACCAGCTCTCCGTTTAAAGGGTCCGATCCTCTGGCCTCTGGGTATTACCCTATCAGGTCTAAACAGAGGACTGCTTAAGCTGGTGGTGAGGAGACACGCCTAGCTTCTAACTGCCTTCTTCCGGACGCCTACCCTGCTTGCTCTAGCACAGCACCTTGACTGAATAGCCCTAGAGTCAGATACTGCACCAGCCACGCCCGTTCACGGCAGCTCACCTCTCATTGATCTGAGCACTTGGTATGGTTGCTAGGATAATATTTAGTGGCTTGTACAGTAAGCCCCAAAGGTCTGTTTTATTTTACTTGAGCTAGAATAACCAATTAGAACTTTCAAAGATGTTAAACACACGACACCTAATAATTACTGCCTGTAGAGATGATACAAATCAAATGTCCACAACTACTCTTTAACTGCAGTTGATATATTTATTGCCAAAATTAAGCAAGGGCAAGCATACAGCATTACTTGATTTATAATTAATTATTCATGTCCTATAATGATGAATTATCATATATCTGGTATTTAAAAATCATTGAATCTCAAACCTGGATGGAAAAGCTGTAGCTAAAAAGTTAAATGTCAAATTTGGAGAGTAAGAGGAGAAGTGGTGTAAGGCGATACAGTCTTTCTCGACTGCCGAACTATTGGTTCCTGTTGAAACTCCAGACTTTGTCCAAAGTCCAAAAAAGTCTTGAACAAGTCCTCAGTCTTTGATGGCAGGATGAACAAAAAAGAACATTCTTGAGCTCCAATTAAAATCCTACAGCTGGGTGGAAATGGTTAGTCCCCCTCCGCACGACACTCTCTTTTCAGCTGTGGATTGTTGAATTTCTTTCTCTGCGATGTCTTGGCTGTTCATCCACTCCGTCTCTGTAGTTGAAGTTTTTGGTTCCAAGATGTGATGCTTCGCAGTGGTCGATCTGTCAGCATGCTCTGAACCTGAGAGTTGGCCGAAGACTAACCACGATCCTCCTTGTGTAGCGTCTTTTATATCCTTTGCCTATTATGGTGCGTACATGACGAATAGCTCAAAGTTGTTTATTGTGTAAATAACCATCTCCTCCAGTTAATCCAGATGTATCCTGTTTGTGCCATACCACTTCTCCTTTTTTCTATCTTATCTCTGGTCAAGTTGCAATACTTTACCATGTCAGAGTCATCTTGACCCGTCACCCAATGCCTTTACCCCACATTTCAACTTGATTTACTTTTGACCCTGTTTTTCTTAATCTTTTAGCTTGCTTTCATACATTTATAATCATTGACAATCAAATAATCTGATATCATATTATCATATAATCATATAATCATGTTTTCATTCACTGTTACATTTATCACAACATTTCATTCCTTAATACAGAATCAACTACAATCATTATACTGCTTTCAGATATTATAATCTTTCAGATGGAGAGTCCCTTAGTGTCCCGTTCTCATCTTTTAACTGTCGCGGACGATGGAAAGTCCCTTGTTTTCCACTTTAGAGCCTGATTAAAAGTACCTTTATGCTGGTATTAGCAGATCAGGGATCTCAACTCTTTTGACAAGTCTTATTTTCATAGTTTTGGTCAAAATTCTAACAATAACATTGTACTCACCAGTGCAGCCCTCAAAACTGCTGACATCTAAGAACATTGCTGCAACAAACTGGGACAATATGGGATGACAATGGTGCAAGGTTGGCCAAGTGGCTTAAGCCCAAAAACTGAGACAAAATCCAGTTATGCAGCCCTTGTGTATTTCTTTTCCCAGTGGAAGCCAGCAAATCCTGTGCAGCAATAAGTACAGTGCTGGCCTGGCAAAAAAAATTAAAAATTAAAAATTAAAATAACTGAGGAAGAAAAAAAAACACTTGCATGAAAACAAAGCAAAACAAAAAATACTAAATGCAAAACTGGAAAAACAAAGAAAAACTTAGCTCTGCACAACAGCCAATATCCCTTTAATAAATGTGGCTCCGGGATGCAAACTGACAGAAGACGAGGGGCTGGTTCATAAACAAACATGAAAACTAATTATAAGACAAAATGAAAAAGATTTAAATGCCAATAACTCAGATTTCTTTAAAATTCTTTGTTTTTATTGAACTTATTGAATTAACTTATTAAGTAAATGGACTTATATTTTACTACATTTACAAGCTTCAGCTGCATTTTAGTTGTAAATGTTTGTTATGTTTGGAATTTCTGTAACATTTATACAACATTTAGAGCCCTACCAATATTGGATTGGCAGATGCAAATTTTAGGCAGTAACAAAAAAAAAGGATATTGGATATTATTTATGTATATAAAATTTAAAATGAAATCAGAGCACTGAAACAGCATACTTTCAATCATTGTAAATAACTATACATAAAAACAGAAATGAAACTCGAATAAAGACAGAAGATCAAATGCTGCCTATAAAAGTATTTTCATAACATAGCTGGAATCTCGTCCATCATGCAATTACACAAATGTTGGATTAATAAACCATAAACCATAAACTGCTCCATCTAGGAATGTGCATATTTAAGCTGTTTTAGTGTGTGGCGGGCAAGTATTCAATTTCCCAAGAAAAAACTATAGAACATTATTGAACATTTGCAAACAAACAAACAAAAAAATCCGGTGTGAATAAGTTTATTTTCATTGTGAATTAGAAAATGAATGATTGATGATCAAATAATCTACTACACTATAAATGAGCCAGTTCATTTGAACTCTGCAATAAAAACAGTCTGCCAGGGCCCACGTTGTTTTTTTATGTAACTAAACTTAACCAAGCAGTTTCGGTGCCTAAACCAAACAAAACTGTGATTATTTCACCAGAAGTTAGTAACCTTTACTATCGAAAGAGTCATTTAAGGACAAAAAAAAAACAAAACTTGGGGCCGCAACTATTAAATTCTTTATTTTCCTGTGAGACTTTGTTTTTGGATAGCTCACCTAAGGAAACTAGCCACCAACAAAATTTTCATTAATAGGTTTCAAGCAATAGGTGGAGGCTACGGTGCACATTTTAGTTGATGAAATGCTATTTTGTTGTTGTTGTTGTTGTTGTTGTTGTTGTTGTTGTTGTTGTTGTTGTTGTTGTTGTTGGTGTTGGTGGTGGTGGTGGTGGTGGTGGTGGTGTATGGGCTACACATTTTCACAATGGGGAAAAGCCACTGGGGGGTTGAATGTAAATTTGAACAAACCTAACAAAATTCATGGGACAAGACAAACACTTTGAGACAGTCCATACCAGCAGGATGCTGGAGCCCATCAGGACCAACATCTCATGCCACAAGAACAGTTTCTTCCAATCTGCTACTGTCCTATTCAACAAGGCCTGAGACCCCCACTGACACTTCTATATTCTCTATTTTTCTATTAATGCTGTTTTAACTGTCAGTACTTGCCTTAATCCTTATTTATATTTCTAGTTCTATGTTTGCTAGTGTGCATCAATATACCACAGCAAAGTCCTTGTAAGTGAAAGACTTGTTAAGAATGCATCAGGAGGAAAATGCACGGACAGAAACTATAGTTGTTTTATTTTGGTGTCATTAATCTTGCAATGAAAGAGATGCAGTGAAATTATTGCTTATTACAGTGAGTGAAATAGAAATTTCATGTCATATAACTACGTAAAAGACTCATTGTTTTTTTCTATTATTGTATTTTATTCTGTAACCACTAATCTCCTATAATAGTAAGCTGTGTCTGTAGCATGTTTTATGAATTCAGAGCCCAGTAAATACACCATCAGCACTGAGGTAGATTTTCCTTCTTGCTCATTTGTATTTCCTCCACGCCTTCCATAATAGCCTGGATATGTGTGTATGACAGGACTTTAATTGCCTGAGTTAACAAGGTGAGCTCTACTCGGCCACCTTTGTGTAGCGCAAATCATAGCAGGGATATTCAAATCCAATCCCCCGTAAACTATTCACCCAAATGGGAAGTGCGAGAGCATAAATCCAGGCAATAACAGCAATATGTGGCGGGATCTAAAGTGGTAAATCCTTAAATGATGTTCTAACGCCGAGCGAGTGACTTCATTGGGGTGAGGTGACCCCACTCTTCAGAGACAGGGAGGAGGAAGGATGGAGGGAAAAAATGAGTGTGTAGGATTTGTAGATTGTCATATAAAAGCAGGAGCAGATGGAATGTAAATGGAAAAAGAATAATACTTAAAAGGATATTTTAAGGAATTTATTGTATATATTGATATGTTATAAAGGAAGTCAAAGGTATTTTACAACAAAATTGTATGAAATGATGTGTCTTTTTTAACTTAATCGCACAGACATATTTTTTTAGCATAGCTGTATTCCTTTTTTTGGGACGTTGCACTGAGGTTTTATTCCAGACTGAACATGTGAAACACTGCAAAGGGAACAAGTTAATCAACATTCTCCCTTATATCAACTACAAAATCATATTTTAGGGCTGTTAGATGAAATGTACACTAAAAATTGTGACTTTTATTTATTAAATTCAGGCTCATTAATCATTCATGATATCCCAAATATTCAAGTCTGAATCTCATATCTTGAAGCGCTGCATGGATTTGCATGTGGGTTATCCACTTGTGGGTGTGTCTTGATACGGGCTTGAGTCAAGCGGCTGTAAAAGATGGGTTAACTACCACTTCCCATAAATTGTTCACAATGAAGAAAATAAAAAATAAAATAAAATAAAGCAGGTACATCAGAGTACAAACAGTGATGCAGGAGAGAAACTGAACTTTAAACCACAGAAATTCAGTTAGAAGCTCACAAACACTTTCAAAAACATATTTCCCCCGGACAAGGCTCCATTTTCTTGGTTACCAGGGTGACAAGTCCCCATCTATTATATGATTGGTTGCCTGGAAAAAAAAGTGATGGTGATGACTTCAGTGCCTTTCTGAAAAGTTCAGAGATTTTCAACTCAAAACGCTTGAAGCAGTTAAAAAGATGCTTGGCGCAGATGCTCTCTTCTTGTTGGGAACTGAATAAAAAAAAAAAAAACACTCTGCGAACCGGCAGTTATCAGTTATGTACTCAGTGACTCAAGAACACTTTCCCTCTAGCATGTTTGCTTTGTCTGGACAACTTCTGGGTAGATTGGCACGAAATTTGGTTCACACAATTTTGGACATTCATCTTCCACTCAGGGTGAATTTACATCACTTTGGTGATCCTCAAGGGTGCTAGATCATCAAGTGGTAACCTTGACTATCTCTACCAAATGCCGGTGCGATCCAAAAACTATTTTGTCATTTCACAATAAAAACTTTCTCACATTGGCACTGGAGGGAAGTCAATAAAATTCTCCAACATTTCATCTTTCTTCTGAGAAATCATTTTGGTGTGTCAAAGGCTCCAAATAGCTTAGCCAGTAAAAGCCAGTCAGGGTCATCAAAATAACAGCACTTTGTGTGTATTCTTTAGTCTCAGCTCATCTGTGATGCACACAACAGGCTTTTAAGCTGGTAATTTCTTACCTAAAGGGCCCTTAAGAGTTCTAGTTAAGTATTTTCCTCCAACACATAAGAGTTTGTTGTTGCAGTTGGGAACAAAAGATCATTTTCTTTTCTCCTTCAGGTTTTATGTACATGGGCTTGTATACGTGTCACTTTTTATCAAAGAACCAGATACTTTCTGACACAGCTGTCAAACTTTATGTCTGATGATTCAACATAGAGTTTCAAGTCCAGCCAAAAGCTGAGTGATGGTCCAGCGGCAGAACTACTGTATATACAAGTAATGCAGCTGCATTAGGGCCCGCGACCAATCAGGGTCTGCACACATGGGCACGCCCTGATCCTCGTGTGATTTGAAAGTACCATTTCAAAATGCACAGATATTTTTAGCACTGGGTAGACTAAGCCCATCTTTTAATTCAATGCAGGTGAATTATTTATAGTGTGTAATCAGTCAAAACACTTATTTCATGGTGTCACAAACTTGATGTCATTCATCAAACAAGTAAGAACACAATGACACAGAATACATTTTACATATACAAGCTAGTTTATTGGCTCATACCTCTATGTCACCTTTCTAAATTAGGTTTAAATAAGGATGGGTGATTTGGTGTTTAAACATGTACAAAGTGTGTCAGTGTGTAATTCTGCGTTATTGCAATTATGGTCACTTATTTTCAATCTATGTTAAGGTGCGCTGTCACTGTGTAGTTTTCATAGTGAGAAGGTGTGTTATCAGTGATTATGTTTTCATCCGTTATGTTGCTCCAACACATTTTTTCATTAGATGAGTCTATCGCCATTGTGGCCTTGCTGATTCTTTTTCTATACAACAGCAGCCTGTCCATGCAATGCATGTCACTGTTGTCATTTTAAAGCTGCTTGCTTTCACTTTTTTTTAATTCATTCTTGACATCATTATCTGTCTGTCACCTTACACTGTATATGCACAAAATGAACAAGACTTTTACTTGTGGAAGCCCAGTGAGCAAAAATAACTTTTCCCACTTCACTACTCTTTTGTGACTAACTGCTACTCACCGGCTACGACTGGCACACTGTCACATTTTATCACCACCAACCAATATAGTCTTAACTTATTGCAAACTGCTAAGCTGTTGCTAACTTGTAATGCTACAGCTTATCACTGGCCACTGGCTGCATCAAAAGTATGATGCATTGGTTAACACAAAGCATTATGTTGTATAGTTTGCTGTAACAGGTAACACTGAGGAAGTGTTCTACCAGGCTCCATTCACTCTCTGGGGTTTGTGTTTTTGTCCTTTCCGATATGAAATGGTTACAAATCTGATTTAGCAGGAAAGCTGCTTTAAACAGATCCTTTCCTTCAAGGCCAACTGTATTTGTCGTGAACTATCCATGTTTTTCTCACTGAACCATTGGCCTTCAAAATCCAACATCAGTCAAACCCTACAAGGTCCACATAAAACCATACATGAAAGATCCTGCTTTTATTCCATTCATCAACCTGTCTACTTATCTGTTTATCTTTCACAGTGAGCTGTCTGTTGCAACCATGAAGACAGAAGTTCTTGAGAATAAGGCTTTGCTTTCTTAAGGTTTTTCTGCAATGTTGAGGCATCATTCTCTTTGGGAGTACTCACAACTTTTCATTTCATTGACAAAAATATGATGAAATATGCCCATCAACAACCTTTTTATCCATGACTACGATAAGACATGGATAAGGGTGTATGTGTAGTTTCTGTGCTACAACAAACTAGGGAACACTATCTGTGCACACATGAAACGTGTCCTCCAAATGGACAGAACTACTACATGTCTGTGATGTCCAGGGGCATGTCCATTTCGGAGTGTATTCTAGCCTCAAGAGCTTTGACTGTTAGTCCTCAGGCTGAGACTGCTGCTGCCCACAGTGACTGATGTACTGTCCAGCAAAAGACGTCCCCACTCATAGCCATATTGCAACAGGATTTCAAATGCAGGTCACACAATACAGGTGACCTTGAAGACTCTGTCAGTGTGTATGTATTCTAAATGTCTCCCAAACCAACCCATCCCTCACCCTATGTCCATCCGGTCTGCTGTCCATGTTTGCCTCGGAGTTGTTGATTATAAAATGAAAAGAAATAAATGTAAAAATGTGAAGATTATAGATGTTAAAAAAAGTTTGCAGTTTCTGTATCTAACATTTAAATAAATGATATTCTTTTCCTGGATGCATTTCTCAGCTGACTCCACTTTGCCGCAGCTTCCCTGCATTGAGCTTTTGAACAAGTCCTTTTCAGCAGGGTGTATTGTGTACCATTATGCTGTCAAACGACAACCTCAGCATCAAATGACCCCGCTTCATTTCAGTCACAGCTTTGCAACCAATTGCTGCGAAAAATCCACTTTATTTCATTGAATTGTTGTTTTTGTCTGTGATAATTCCCAGACATGGTAGATATTCAGCAGAATACTCTGCACAGTCATGTCACTATTACTTTCCCAGTACTGTGACTGAATGCATATTCATATGCAGAACATAGGTGCATATATTTCTTCGCCATCCTCTTTTTCCATGCTTTCCTAAAATATACGAAAGAAATAAAATGATGTGTTGCTTGTGTCAAAATCAAGGGTTATATATTCTGAATATTCTGTACTCTGTATTCTGTTGCAGGCAACATTTTGTCCCTTGTTGGGGCTCAAAAACTGACATCCATAGAAGAGTTTTGTTTCATCTGAAAATGAAGCATCTGCAGATTGATTCCATACCTGATATGTTATGATCCACTGAAGTTAGACAATACAAAATGAAGAAATCCTGGTTTGTCATCACCTGTAACTTGTTTAATACTGAACTGATTTTCAGGAAATTTGGTTTGTTAGAAATGTGAGAGGTTGAACATGATATGGATTTGGTGTTCTACTGAGATCCTTTTTATATTACAGGGGTTTCATCTACTGTAGAACCCACCCAGGAGGTTCTACTAAAAACCCTTTTATATTCCAAGTGTTTTATCGAGAACCCACAGGGAGATCTACCGAGAACCCTGTATTATTCCAAGGGTTTCATCTAGAACCCACCAAAGGGGTGCCACCGTGAATCCTATTATATTTCAGGCGTTTGGTCTTGAACCCACCCAGGTGGTTCTCCTGAGAACCCTTTTATATTCCAAGGGTTTAATCCAGGACCCACCCAGGGGCTTCTACTGGGAACCCCTTTATGTCCCAAGGGTTTCATTTCATTTGTTTTATCTAGAGCCCACTCACGAGGTTCTACAAAGAACCTTTATATTCCAAGGGCTTCATCTAAAACTCACCTAATGAGTTCTACCGAGAATACTATTATATCCCAAGAGTTTCATTTAGAACCCACTCAGGGGCCTCAACTGAGAACCCTTTGTATGGTTTCATTTAGAACCCGCCAAGGGGGATCTAAAAACACCCTTTTCATAAGAGTTTCATGTAAACCCTTATACCTTCTGGAGGTTCTACAAAGAACTAAATTATATTAGAACAGCAGTAAAATGAATTGAATTAAGGGGATTGAAAATAATACAAATTTAAAATAAACTTTTGAATATTTGAGGATCTTTTAACACTCGTGTCTTGACAGCCCTCTCTTCAATAAAAGGTTCTTCAGAAGCAAATGGTTCTCGATAGAACCCCATCCCTTCAGGAAGAACCATATAGGAGCCCTTATTTCTAAGAATGTACTTGTGAAACTCCATGGCTCTTGTTTTACTGCAACCCTTTTGTTTCTTTGTCGTTTTGCAGAAATTGTCTGTGTTCTACATTCTCTCCTTCCAGCACTTTAATAATGTCTTCACATCAGATCTGGATGTTCCTGTCAGGGGGTCATAACAGTGAAACAACAGTGCAGATTAAATCACATTATTATCCTCATTATCATCATAACTCTTGCTGCTTTCATACCACTCACTATACATTTCTTATTTTTGTCTTCAGCAGTGATATTACTGCAACATGTGGGAGCGAGCTGAACTTTGCCTACACATGACTCATACAGCGAGAGGGAAAAGTTAGAGAATGCATGATGAAAAGAAAAGAGGAAAGAGTTTAGTTTTCTTTTTATCCAGGTCACACAGTGGATTTTGTTACACTGGTCACACTGAGGCTTATTTGTTGTATTTGTTGCATTTTTCTCTTCACTCTAAAAGAGACTTTCAGAAAACTGTGGCAAGGTTGTTTTTTAATGTCACAAATCTTTGTTTTAAAATGTTGCAAACACGCATTTTATTGTGTTTTAATTAGCCTTTCTGTTGTCATGCAGGAGATACTGATGTTGGTGCAGGTCTTCTTCTACATCAGTGACCTTTGAAAACAGGTCTTAGGTCCTCTGAGCAGCGAGTGACTGAGCACTGCCAGTGTCACGAATGGTAAAACTGCAGTGAATGACATTCTGTCGGTGTTCTCGCTTGATAAACTGTCAGCACCAACAGGTAAATCTTATATTTGTGTTTTCCTTTGTTGTTGTGTATTCTTAGTATCTTTGTATTTTACTCCAACCTGTGCTTACTTGGGCAGGTGGAAGGTTCCACTTTGGTGAGGCTGAGAAGGTTAAAGGTCAGCAGAGGGGACAAAAGTCCACACATTCTGTACTCAAGTAGAAGTACTGTACAGATGCTTGTAATTAAAAGACTTTGGTAAAAGTAGAAGTACTGATTCAACTTGTTTAGTCAAGTAAAAGTGAAGTACAGGCTCTGAAATGTTCTCAAAGTATAAAGTTAAAAAGTCGTCCTCTAAAGGTCCTCTGACTTTCTGAGCAAAGCTAACTGAACCTCACATCCCTTTACCAGTTTCAGCTTGTTACGTCTTATCTTGTTTTTGCCTTGTAAAGTCTTGTTATGCTGTTTTTGTTTTATGTTGTTTTCATCGTGTTACATCTTTTACATCATTTTCCCCTCCTTATATATTTTTACTTTATTTTGTCTTGCCATGTTTATTATTTTCATCTTATTTATTGCTGTGTTGTGTTTGTCTTGTTTCATCTTGTTACATCTTGTACTTTGTTTTCATGTTACGTTATTTTCCTCTTGTTTGGACTTTGACGCCATTTTTGTCTCGTTATTTATTGATTTGTCATTTTAATCTCGTTACGTCGGTTTTGTCTTGTGTTTTTTTTTACATCATTTTTGTCTTGTTACACCTTTCACGTTGCTTTCATTTTGTTTCACCTTTTTGTCGTTTTCGTCTCACATCATTTTTGTCTTCTTACATGATATTTTAACTTGTCACATCTTTTACATAATTTTTGCCTCGCTATATTGTAATTTCTGTCTTATGTTTTTTACATCATCATCATCTTATTTATTGTTGCGTCATTTTCATTTTGTTATGTCATTTTTATCTTGTTACACCCTTTACGTTGTGTTTGTCTTGTTACCTCTTTTTCATCTTATGTCATTTTCATCTTGTTACATCTTTTACATTATTTTAATCTTGGCATGGTGGTGCAGTGGTTTGCTTTGATGCCTCACAGCAAGAAGGTCTGGGGAGTTTGTGGCTGGGGCAGGGCCTTTCTGTGCGGAGTTTGCATGTTCTCCTCATGTCTGCATGGGTTCCATCCGGGTACTTCGGCTTCCTCCCACAGTCCAAAGACATGCGTTAATTAGGTTAACTGGTGACTCTAAATTGCCCATAGCTGTGAATGTGAGAGTGAGTGGTTGTCTGTCTCTATGTGTCAGCCCTGTGATGAACTGGTGACTTGTCCAGGGTGTACCCTGGTACACCCTGGACACCCTGCCCCTCTTCCTACTGTCACATAATGGTATGATCCATGTCTGTCCTCGCATGGGATTGGCCGCATGGTGAGCCCATCAAAATAAAGTCCCGCCCCTGCCTGCGTGGATTCTCAGCAAAGCTGAGCTGAAGCAGTTTAAGATTCGGCTCTCCCCAACAGGAGTGGGCTCTTCTCGTTCGCTACAAAGAATCGGCTCTTAGAACGACACATCACTAGTACTTAGCTACTTTCCATCTCTGAATGCCAATCACATTATAGTACTGACACATTATCTGTGTAAAACTGCCTCACACAGCGCCCAGAAATAGGATGTGATGTCACAGCTCTGATGCAAGTAATAAATATTGATCAGATTGACCACAAACTATGTAACAGTGTATGAGAGTGACACAACATTTATAGTGTGGTAGTGTTATAATGTACTAAAAATAATAGCTTCTCCATACCAAATCACAATGCATCAGTGTTTCTGTTGACCCCCTGAGCACATCAGCTAATCTACAAAAGGGACAGAAATGGTCTCTTTTGGCTCTACCATCTGAATTCGACACACAACATGATGTCTGAGATCCGCTTTGTGTGGAAATACTATAATACTAAATATAATAAGTATAATTATATATTCTAATAATAATTGTACGCTGTGCTGGAGGGATAAAAAGAATGCGCTGGACTGAGTGAAAATCCAAACATTCTTCTTTATCCAAAATACTTCTGGGTGAAATACTGTAGCTTCTGATGGATTTACCTTCAGCAGTGGCCTGTGGCAAAAATCGCCCCTCACTGAAGGAAGATGGCTGAAATCTTCTGAAGAATCCATCATACCAAGTGAGAGAGAACTTTTGTCAGAGGCTGTTGCTGAATGCGCACACTGCGAGCACTCAGCACTCAGCAGCAGCCACTGAGCGCAAACAGAATATGAAATCTGTCTCAGTTCAATAGAATGACTTGAATGAACTATCAAATGTCTTCTTACAACAAATTTCATTGGTTTAAAATATTAAGAATTATAAAAAAGAATCACTTTCATGAGGCTGTTCAGTCAGACAGTGACAGATCACAGGCAATAAACTTTCACCCTTCCAGTTTTGGTGAAGCTGCATGCGCTGTGCGCAGTTTATATTATGTTCATTATAATGTTGATTATTGTTGAAATGGTGTTTTTCTAATAATAATACACAGAAATGGTCAGCTTTGGAACCCACACACATCGGGACAGTCTGCTCCTTTTCCCAGGATAGAAAATGAGTCATTTTCAGGAAAAATATCAAACCCTACTCCTCACCACATCTCACCATCTAACATTACATTACATTTTTTTGTCTCATGCTCATGCCCATGCTCCTACTTTTACCTGATGTTTGTGTGAGAAGTGTGAATAGCATACCTAACAAAGTACATTTAAAAGTCTATAATAACATCTATTTAAATGTGCATTTGTGTGGAACAAAAGAAGGAAATAGCTGGACAAGCAATTAATAAACCAACTAACAACAATCATAAAACATTATATTAGGCAAAACAATTTCATTACTTGGTGTTGAGGTCCAATCCAGAAAGTAATCAAGTTACATTACTTTAATACTGTGACACTTGGATTAGGTTACTGACTACGTTTTTTAACACTAGAATTGTATTGGAACACATTTTTAAAATACCCCCCCAACCCCATTGACAACTAATAGTTAAAATAAAATATAAAATATATAGAATATAATATATATTTTTGTTATAATAACTCAGTTATTTGTGAATAGTAACAGTGACTCACACAGAGAATTTCTGTAGTATCATAACATTCAAAAGTGTCTGCAGAAATAAATCAAGTGAAATGTGAACATTTGATCTCCTGCAGGTCTTCTGCTGGTCCATTTCACAGGTGTTAGTTCCAGTTACTCGTACGGCGAGTGTTGTTTCAGATGTCGAAATAATACTGATGAACCAGACTGCGCCGTCTGTTCATGTTGTGTATTTGTCCGCTTTGTTCTGTATCACAGGTTTTTGCGGTGGTGATGTGCAGCTGAATGAACTTGAAAGCAGAGACCTTTGTGAGCAGACTGTATTGGCTTCTGCCAAGTTTGAAAGAAAATCTGAAATGTGAAAACTATCTGAAATAAGACCTGACATGCTGGTTGCTGAACCTTGTGCTTTTAACACCTCTTTGAATATTTAAAAAGGAATATTTTGATACCTGAATGGATTTCACCTTCCCTTCTTTGACTTCTAACAGCAAACCCATTTTTCCACCTCACACACCAATTCTCACTCCACTAATTGACAACTCTAATCATTTGTTTCACTCCAGATAGCTGTTATTTCTGATAATTAATGTCATTGTCGCCATGTTTGATTTTAAATATTTGAATGGATGATTTGAATATTAAGTGCCTCTCCCCCATGTCTCCTTCCGGGCACAGCCGATAAAGAGCCATGTCTAATTGGTCTGTAACTTTGACAGTTAAAGCAATTAAGATGACAGGTAAGAGTGTTTAAAGGGGCTCGTACCTTGTAACCCCCACCCGTCTGCATTGACAGCTCCCTCTCTGGCCTCTGCCCCACCTCCGCCCACCCCGGCTCCATTTTTCCTCCTTTTCCCCTGTACTCATCTCCAACCGGTTTGGCAATTTAGCTGGGAAATGGGAAGCCATGACTGCCATTCTCTGTCACAAGATGTGAAACATTTTGGTGATCTCCAGGGTTCTTTGTCTTCTGTGTGAGTAAAAATTCTTCGTAAAGGACAAATTGGCTCAACTTTTCCATCCAATCAAATTCCATTTTCTTATAAAGCACACGCATGTCAAAATACCTGATGAATGAAACTTACTGTTTTTACTGTAGTTACCAACCCTGTCACCTAGAAAATTACCCATATATTTTATACATAATGAGACTGTTGTGACAACAACAACGTTTCTTTTGAGTAAATGAAACTGTACATTTATATCTATTCTAACTGGGACAAATCATGTCCCTACAAATAAAATGTATCCTTTAAGGATTTATGAACTATATGTAATTAATGAAATGTTTTGGTTTGCTTTATTTTTTTTTTTTTTTTCTAAAATTGCTCTGTGCCAGAAAACAGCCATGTCCCAGACAAGAATTCACAACTTAAAATGATTTTAAAATGTGTTGAAAGCCTTCAAAATGTGAAACTAACAGTACCTGCTGATAACATCGGTGTAAAAGTCTGCTATTATAATCATCTTTGTTTTAAAGTCTAATATTTTTATAAAGATAGTGGCCCTGTCGTGTTATTTTTCGACAAATTCATGAAATAATATTACTATTAGATGTGTTTCAACTCTGTAGCTAAATAAGAATTATGGTTTAAATATGTGTATTTTGATTAGCATTAAGAGAACTCTGAGGCACTTTAAAAAAAACTGCTCACTACAATTATGCTGTGAAATGAAAAATGCAACATTTTGTCAACTCAGATTTTCTATCTGATGAATGATTATAAGTAACCTCAACTTCACCTGTTCTGTTCAGCATATTTTTAATGACAT
>JAJHUR010087152.1:0-19210 GCA_027495735.1 Lutjanus campechanus | reverse complement strand
TGAAACTAACAGTACCTGCTGATAACATCGGTGTAAAAGTCTGCTATTATAATCATCTTTGTTTTAAAGTCTAATATTTTTATAAAGATAGTGGCCCTGTCGTGTTATTTTTCGACAAATTCATGAAATAATATTACTATTAGATGTGTTTCAACTCTGTAGCTAAATAAGAATTATGGTTTAAATATGTGTATTTTGATTAGCATTAAGAGAACTCTGAGGCACTTTAAAAAAAACTGCTCACTACAATTATGCTGTGAAATGAAAAATGCAACATTTTGTCAACTCAGATTTTCTATCTGATGAATGATTATAAGTAACCTCAACTTCACCTGTTCTGTTCAGCATATTTTTAATGACATCCTGGGAAAGTTCTAGTGGGTTGTGTGTGTGTGTGTGTGTGTGTGTGTGTGTGTGTGTGTGTGTGTGTGTGTGTGTGTGTGTGTGTGACCTTGCCTGAGAATCATTATGTTTTTTATTTTTCTTCCAAATCAGTGATTCAGTGATATTTGTCTGTATATCTGTGGTCACATTGCAAACAGGAACTGCTGGTAGCTAATCTGGCTACTTTAAATGGTTTTAATTTGCCATCATAGACAAATATTAGGTTGTTTTTTTGTGCTACAACTACCATAAGTGGAGCAAACACAAATGGATAACTTGAAGCCTGGTAAGATGTATTCTCTTGTGATCTTGCAAATCTGGCTGCCTGGCAAGGTAGTCTTCAACCCAGATAGTATTAGTCCACAAAGTAGTAGCAAAAATAAATAAATAAATAAAAGACAAATAATGGAGACTCCTGAGGATTTTAGCATAGAAACTGTGATAGCATCAGTTATATCAGAACTGGAGAGTATTTCTTCCTTGAAGCAAGAAACCAGAAATTCAGTAGTCTACACCAATGCCAGTGAATTTCCACGATTCTCGATACCTAATGTAATACCACGGTAAAAGACGTAAATGAGAGTAAAACTCAGACATTGTTGTTTTTCTGTGCCACCTGAAATAAAAAAAAAATCTTCTGAGCTTCAGGACAAAAGACTGAGGGGGAGATTTACTGAGTCTGTCACTAATCACTGTCAGGACAGCAGGTTGCCACGTCTGGAAAGTAATGCAAAAGTAATTTCTGCTCAGACATCAAGTCTGTTGTTTTTTCTCTCTCATGCTCTCCCTCTTTCCCCCTCATATTTAATGGAATAAAAATACACATCTGTCTGTCTAAACTGTACTTTTGTTTGCACTGTGTCCACTTTCAAGATTTAACCTGTTTTGTCCACCAATCAGCTGAGGTGACAGAGCGCACTGGATGCACTGCTGTGTGCACCACCTCCTGTGATATTTTCATGACAGTCGATCCAAACCTGCCTGCCCTGTGGGTTAACTGAGTCGATCCGCACATCACTACTTTTTCTTTTGGATGAGTCAAAGCTGAGCTGTTGCTGCAGCTGCACATGTGGCTATTTTACATGTGTAGTAGTTGTTGTTCAGTGCTGGTAGGTGTTCTGCTCCTTCCTCTGGAATTTAACAGCAGACTTAAGGACTTAAACATTTATGCTGTCCCTGTCATGTCCAGAAGAATTGCATCTCTGGTACCTATGGTACCAACACTTTTTTTTTTCTTTTAAATTGGCATTGACTTGGCACTGAAGTATCGGTTCCTGTGACATCCCTCGAAAGAAGAGCAAAGAACAACATGGGAGACTTTTCTCGATAGAAAATATATTTTTGCTCCTCTCCTGACTAGATTCAGCAAGACGCTGATCCAGTCACCTACCAAGTGTTTTTTGAGAGTGCCTGCCCTTTTCCAAACACTTTCCAAGGACGACTTCCCAGATGGCTCTGTGTAACAAACCATTTGGAGTGTCATGTTAGGTTGAAGGTGCACTTTGGACGAAACAACTGCCCCCAGTCTGCCCCTCTGAAGTAAAATTGGTCTAGAACTGCCACTGGTGACATCACTGTGTTCAGAGATCTTAAGAATTACCTGAGCAAGTCCAGAGTTATCACATCTGATAGACCTGATGGGTATAAAATACAAGTTGTAAAAAATAAAACTTTTTTTTCTTTAAAGCACTTATGCCTGAAGTTTAAATATGTGTTTTACTAAGAGATAGACAGCGACGCAAGCATTATCCCCATCCTGCTCCCCTGACAGAACTGACTCAAGCACACAGAGCTACAATTTTGTCATCAAAATAATTTGAAAACTCATAATTAGATTAAAAAAAAAAGCAACATGGAGAGCCTTTAAAATTGGCATTTCTTGTAGTGTAGTAAATACATAACCAATGGTTCAGCACTTTTAAAGTCTCATACAACAGCACTGCCTCGGTTTTATCACCAAGATTGGGGATATTTTGGCATACACCAGCTGTTTGTTAATCACAAAGCTTATTAGGTTAGGACTTTGAAATTTAGGAAAATATCATTATTACAAATCAAAGTGTTTTTTTCCCCAACGTGGTTATGAAGTGAGGAAGGAAAACAGCAACACAAAGGGAACATTGAGAGGTGGTGTGGATGTTCGGATGAGGACAAATAAACACGATGAGAGGGGGAGATGGAGCAAGGCAGAGCAATCATTCAAATGAAAGCCCCTCGGAGGTGCGCGCTTTATTGAATTCACCAGTTTTTTTCTATTGCTACCTCATCTGCCGCAGCAATAATAGAGAGAATGTTTTAGTTGATTAGCTACCTGCCGCGCAATGGCGATACATAATACGGAGGAATACACTCATCAAAACAATCAAAATGGAACTGATTATTAGAAGGGAAATACGGAGGAGGATGTGAGAGAGAGGGATTCGCAGAAGGAGGAAGAAGGGAGGGGATGGGGGGGGAGCGTTGACCAGATGAGCTTTTGCCGGAAAACACCAGGAGGATATTTATTTGTTTCACAGCAGCAGGATAAACAGAAGCAGAGGTAGAGGAGAGAAAAAGAAATGAAGGGGGAATTACCGGGAATAGAGAGAAAAGAGTCTGAAAAACAAAACGCAGGGAGAGCGGTGGCTCTTTGTACTTCTGTATTGGTGGCTCTCCTCCCTCTGCGTTGCCTGGCTGAATTGCGGTGACCTAGAGCGATTCTTGAACAAATAAGATTGCCTTTGTGTGTGCATTATTTTCTGTTGACATTTGCTAAGCGCTAGAGCTCCTGGCCATGGGAGATAGATGAGGGCCCTAAAATGTCTCTGTATCTGCCAGGGCCTTTCATGTTACCTTGAGAGCAGCGGTTATGCGTGTGTGTGTGTGTATACATGTATGCGTGTGTGTGTGTGTAGGTGTGTGTGCGCGTGTGTGTGTGTGTAAGAGAAAGAGTAGGACGAGCAGAGAGAGAAAAAGCAATGTGATTGCCGTTCAGTAGAAATCCACCGGAGCTTTGTTTCTGACAGCTGAAGGTAAAGGTTATTGCGTTGCTTTTCTCCCTCCGCTGTTGTCTGCTGTTTTGGTGGAAAATAGGCAGAGAAATACTGTATTATTCTCGGTGGCAGCCCATTGAAAGTGCCCTCACACTAACTTCCATTTATCGGCCAGATAATAGATCTTAGGCGGGATCTCATATGTATTCATGCGAACGTCAGACGAGTTTGACCTACAATCAAAACACAAACTCTGCCGGAGTCCAGAGTCCATCGTTGCTCTGATGTGTTCAGATGCCACAGATTGCTGAGGTGCAAAAGGGATGTGGAATGCTGTAAGAGCCTGACAATTGCATGTCAGTAAGTACACACGCATACAGACTGATACACCTGAAGTAAATATACAGGAAAAAAATGGAGTTGTAAGATTCCCCTGATGATTCACTTTAACCACATCTTGTTCTAAATAGTCTAGTTGACGAAAAAATAATTGTTCTAAATTAGTGGTGTACTCTTAAGCAGTGGTTCTGAACATGGAGGTCAGGACCCCACAAGTAGACTGGCATGGCAATCCTGATGAACAGTATTTGTAAGAGCAAACAACCTTTTGTTTTCTTGTGATTTTTCTTGTTTGTTTTTTTTTTCTTTTTCAAAACAAGAAGATAAAAAGATCAGTTGTCATGAGAACATTTTTTGTTATCTTGAGATAATGAAATAATGATCCCATTATCATGAGAAAACAAACTTTGTTATATTGAGATAACGACATATTTAAGCCGTTATCATGAGAGAACAAAGTTTGTTGTTTTGAGGGGACAAAATAATTAACCTGTTGTCATGAGAATAACAAGCTTTATTATCTTGAGATAGTGAAAAAATTAACTTGTAATCTCGAGATAACAACATTAAAAATATATTTGCAAGAATGGCCATTCCCAGCTTCTGTACCTTTCTATAATCTTTGATTTTTTCTTGAGAAATACTGCATATCTTTCCCTTTCTGCTATTTATCTGCTACCCATTGAGACATGCTGAAGTTTTTGTTATTGAACAAAAAGACAAATCCCATGAAAAGACCAAAGCGAATGTCTCAATACTTTAGTCCCTGCGTGCAGGTGTCAGTGCCAAGCTTATTGGTCGTTACTGAAGACATAAATCTTGCCTCATGAATATACAGTTTCCAAGAGTTCAGTAATTAACTGAAAGATTTGGACACTGATGTGTTGTGTGTTGTGCATTAAGGATTCATTGCAACAAACTTCCAGTCCAGAATCACAAGAGTCCATGAAATAGTACCAAAATCAAATTTATAGATTTGTGCACATCATTATAGCGGTGGTCCTCTCTGTTTCTCCAAACTGGAGACATGCTGACTGACATACACTGACTATGGATAAATATCTCATAGAACCCCACTTCAAATAATGCAAACGTTCCCTTTAAATTTTGTGGCTATTTTACTAACTGTCATGAGACTGTTGTCCCACAGCCTTTATTGCCAAGCACCATTGTAACACTAACAGTAAAAAATAACCATCAAATTAGTGTTTGCCCAAAACGACTTCCTGTGTACACTACCACGAGTATCTTTCAAATTAAAAGCACAATGTAATATTAACCCTGACTCCAATACAAACATTTAAGGTTATTTTTGTTTGTTTTATTTTAATCAAACTCAAACTGGAGGAAAAAGTATGTTTCTTGGGGACTATTTTCAGTGGCGGATTAATTAATTTGGCGCTCTGGTGAGTATTTTTGGCAGTATGGTGTATATGGGATATTAATGATGAGTTGATGAGTATTTGGTAGGTTAATTTTTGGACAACAGTGGAGCTCTTTAGCTAAATGACTACAGAGTTGAGAGAAACTGCAGAATTGGTAGAGAATTGATTGTTCTGAGTGGGCGCGTAACACTGGCGCATTGTTATAATATAGTAAATTGATGTATATCTTTATGGAAAGGTAAAGATCCCATATTCTTCTATCCTGAAGTAACCTTCTGGAAACCCAGTCATAGCAGATCCACTGTGTGTTTATGTATTTCAGCCCATCCCCCACTACAAGATGGACAGGTTCGATATCTGCTTCAGGGGAGGCCAGGAATGATTTATTTGCAAATAAAATAAATTGGTCATCGCCTAATGTCAACTGATGATCAACCAGCTGTTTTAATACAATATGGTCGATCCCTGAATGTGGCCATGGAAGCAAGATGATTTCTCATTGTGCTATGTGTGGTTGTCTTTTTATAGATTTAAATATGAACCATGGTTGCATGCACTTACTGTGTGATTTCCATTGAAATGATGCCAAATGTAAATGTGGCAGGAACATGATTCTTAAATTGTAAATCTGGCTTCCCATAGACTTCATACGGGTGAGCATTTGCTTTTCTATTTTTTCAGGTGACAAATAATTATGGTTTTACTTTTTTTTTTTAATTATTATTGTAAAACAAGATTTATGTATGTGATAAGCTACAGGAAAACATGTTTCCTCCCTCTTGGACCAAAGACAAGGCTGCTTCATGGTACTTTAGTGGTATCAGTTGTGCGTTTCAGTAAACACAATCAAAAGAGCACTGCACCAATTTGGCATTGCACTCAACACTGTCAGACTCGTGATGGACGTCTAAAAGCAAAAGGGTCAAAATGGATGCAGCAGGACAGGATATATCATCTTTTTTTTAAGACTTCTTCCATGGTAAAAACCTGCATTACCCACAATGCAACATGACAAGCATCAGTTACGGTTGTCATCTACAGAGGTCTGGAAAGTTCTCTGTGACTCATCTTCAAACCCAATAAACACTGACTACCACTCTCAGACTTAACACAGCTCCCTCTGGACAAACAAAAACCTTTGTAATACTTTTTCACATAATGCAGTAGTACAAAGTCCAATGTATGTTGTGTTACATGCAAAGATAGAGAAAATTACACAGTGAAAGAATAAACAATAATGTAAATAGATACAATGTATGATGTGAGAAATCTTGTATACTTGATGATATATATAACTGTAGGACTTTCTATTACTGAAGGACCTTCTATTACATTATGCTTTATTTTTTAAAAATGAAGCAGAGCCTACATATTCCTCCTATGACAGAGACCTGTTACTTTAGTTTGTTTGATTTAAAAGGATAAAAGGACATTGGTGTGCATGACATTGATCATTTACAAGAAATGAAAACATAGTTGCACCAGATTTAGCAAGATGCAAATTTCCATCTGTAGTCCTGCACATAACAAGCAGACGCAATAAATAAAATGCAATACAGAGTACAGTAAATGCAGGTGCCTAACATAATAAAAGCAGTAGGAACACACTGCACAGTACAAAATACAATGTGAAATACACAATAACTACCTTATAAAGTGACCGGGTCACCACTGCAGATGACTTACATAATAAAAACAGAAGAAACTGTGATAACTTGTTATATTTTTCAGAGTGTCAGGGAGCATTTTCCAATCTTTGATGCCTTTACACAAAAACACTGATTGTGTAAAAGGCAGAGGTTCCTTTTGGAACGCTGCAGTCACCTGCTCTGTTCAGCCGCTCAGGGCGAGGCCGCACAAAGTTCTCCAGTGATAGTGGGGCAGCATTATGGGTGATGTTGTGTAATAAGTGAACATCTGAAAACATGATTAAGTTATTGAAGCTTAACTTTTTTTTTTATTCCTGGAGTAGATCACAGCAATGGTGCTGCTGTGTTTTTTTTTTGTTTTTTTGTTTTTGTTTGTTTGTTTTTTTTTAATCTAGAACTTTCAGAGTTTGATTATAAAATGATCTAATTGGACTCAAAGTCGTCTTGCTAGTCTGAGACCGAGATGATACACAGAACAGAATATGGGACAAGATCATGGCATTCAGATATGATTTAGCGGCTTCAGGTGATAAAGAGTTTGTGATGTGATGAAAGTTAGCAATGTTATACTTAAGGACACGACATGTCTTTTTAATATGTTTTTTAAAGGTCAGAGAGGAGTCTAGGATAACACCTAGATATTTGAACTCCACAACATTTTTTATCATTTGACCACCTACAGAGATGTTCACTTTGATTTCATTTGTTTGAGAAGTACATGGTCAAAGAAAATGTGTAAAAGTCTGTGTGGCACATATGGAAAATGCAGCTTTTTCAGTGGACAGATTTTTACAACCAGTGTTTTCCAGTGTTTTCTGAAGTAACGCATCTATGAGGATGTCCCTCATCTGTGCAATCAATGCAGTGTTCTGTGTTTAAATTATTTAGTTAATATTCGTCAAACACTGAAGAAGACTCTGCTGTCTACTTGGCAGGACACAACTCGCTCTCTCACACATTTCTGTAGAGCATGAGGGACTGATACAGACTGGCAAGTTCCTCTATCATTCCGCTTGCATTGTTATGAAGTGGAGGCTCATGGTTGTAAAATGTACATGCACAGCGAATCACAACTTGTGAATTAAAACAAATTTTCCTAGAATCAAAAACTATTATAAAGTAGCCACCTGGACTTAAATAATTGGTTGGCTGTTTAGCTGGAAGCTGGTTCATTTTGAAAGGTCTGAACACTGATTTTCTGGCTTTATGCACTGGGAACAAAAATTCAGCCCGGGCACTCTTTGTCTGGACCGCAGCCCCATCCCGTTTCAAAATATTGGTCCGTTCTCGCTCAACTTCCACGAGAGAAAGTTGTATCACCCAGTTTATACGTCTGCAGCTGCTTTTATCTGGATCAAACAGTCATAAGGTGCTGACATAATTCTATAGCTGTGGTAACAGTAAAGGTATGTCTTTGTGAAACTCGTTACTACGATATTCCATCTTTTTTTTCCTCTCTGACCTTTCAACTTCCAGCCATTTGCTTTTTTGGCTCTTTACTCATTTTTCAAGTCGAAGTCCACTCTTTCTGTCTTGATTTCAGTAGATTATTTCTTGCCTGACCTCTGACATGGTGGATGAGTCCATTTGAAGAGGCGGGGGAGGTGACAACAGTCAATCAGATGGGCTGCTCCAACATCAAGTGCCAGTCTGAGCCTGTTTACCGTGTTCATTTAGAGGCTGATGGGAATATCAAAGTGATTAAAAAGTGGATAAAAAGTTAAGGGATCACCAGTGTTATTACCGTTGTAATCAAAACCACCAGGTATGTGTAATATAGCTAATATGTTGAGTGTAAACATGCAGTGGACATGCAACTGAGACCCAATAATCAGACACGTTTAACATTGAGACTCAGGAATTCCACATGCAGTTTTGCAGTTGATTAGGCATTCAGCTCTGTGTATTTGGAATGAAAACATGACTGAATGAATAGTATTTACAGTGTGTGTTTCCCTGCATGTGTCTGTGTCAGACATGTGTGTCAGGGGAGGTGGAGGTGTTTCCAGAGCTGACTGTGGCTGCTGGTCTACCTCCATCCACCTCCAGCCTCCCTCTCTGTAATTAGTGTTGTGTCAGCCTGGTAAGTGGTATTAATGGGACAGCATTATTAGAGGTAAGAAGCAGCTGCACTGCACTGGGACAGCAGAGGAGCCCACTCAGCTGACTCTGTCTTTTTTTTACTCTTAGATTTTCTCTTTTCTTTCATCCTCTCCTCCGTCTCCTTCCCCGAGGCTCTCCCTTCTTCTTTCTCCACTTATTGTTTTTGCTCATCGCGTTCTTTCTGCATCCATCCAATCTTCTGTTTTTTTTTCTCTTTTCCTTTGTTCCGCGTGTCCAAAGGATAATATGTTCATTCACTCATTACTTTCACACCTCTAACAGCTCGCTAACATCCTTCAGCAACCTTCTCTTCATCCTCTCTCCTCCCTCCAGTTCTCCCCCACCTCTCAAACAGCTGTTTACACACACACACACACACACACACACACACACACACACAGTCCTGTTGTCTCATTACAAGGGAGCACATCCATTTTGTCTGAGCATGAATATCTAATTGGCTTGCCTTCTCAATTCACCCAATTCATCATGTTATATTGGGCTGTTAGTGGTAACCAATATGCCAGCCTCCATCAGCCCTATATAACCATTAGTGCTCCAGCCAGAGTTGTCATGTCGCATCATTGGAGGTGCTGAATTATCATGGAGAGAGCTTTGGTTTGCCACGCTTTATTCACAAGATAAGGCGCACATCTTATCAGGAAAATCTGAGCATATTTCTACAAACAATAACTCAGTGGTGCAGCCGACAACAACAGCTGCTTCTTATGTCCACGTTTACCTAAATAAGTTGGGAAAAAAATATGTAGGCTCAATGCTGAAAACATTATATGGGTTCAAGGTAGGGTTAAACTGATCAATGATCACACGTTTCTGATTCACTACAATAGAACCTCCAACCTGTACCAATGCAAAATCAGAATCCAATCATATGCAGAACAACCGTGTTTCCATCCCAAAAATCCAAATAGCCTACTACTACTGCTACTACTAGCACTAATAATAATAATAATAATAATAATAATAATAATGAAAATGATAATGATAATAATAATGATAATAATAATAATAATAATAATAATAATAATAATAATAATAAGAGCACTTTTCATATGGGAAGTGCAACCCAGAGTTCTTTACAACTACTTTTTTTTTAACTACTTTACTTACTTTTTATGTTAATGCACCAAGTGCTTCACATAAAAAAGACACAGAATGAACATAAAAACAGGAATAAAGTGTCATAATTAAAATAAAATAAGATGAAAAATAAAACCCATGTGTAAAAAATAAGATAAAATGAGAACAGTGAAAGTAAGATAAAATACAAATGATGCATAGAATGCATAATACAGATAAAAAATGAATAATAATGAAATTAAAGTTAAAAATGCATAAAATGAAGGAAAACAGAACATTTTAAAAGAAGGGCAGCAGTGCATTCATGTGGAACAAAATGAGTCTCAGGCCTGCATCAGGAACGTCAGATCTAGTTAAAGTAGAGAGAAAAGTTTTTAGATTTCTTTTAGAAAAAATATTTGGCGAGCTGACTTCTCTGACATCTATAGGTAGTTTGTTCCAGAGCTCTGGGGTGTAACAGACAAAGGCTGCTTCTGGGAACCTCCAGTAAGCCAGCTGCACACGACTGCAGTGTTCTTGAGGGCCAGTGGGGAACAAGGGAGTCAGCAATGTAACTTGGCCTAAGCCCATTAAGAGCTTTGTACGTAAGGAGGAAGACCTTAAAATCAATTCTGAATGCTACAGTAAGCAAATGCAGAGCAGCTAAAACTGGACTAATGTGCTCTGTTCTCTTGGTTGTGGTTAACAGCTGAGCTGCAGAGTTTTGGATGAGTTTTCTTCTTTTCTTTTTTTTTTCAGGTAGACCAGCAAACACTGTGTCACAGTAATCGAGTTGCTTTGAAATAAAGACATGAATCAGTTTTTCAGCATCTTTTTGATTCATGAATGCTTGTACTTTAGCTGTGTTTCTAAGGTGAGAAAATGAATAAATGCTAATGTTTCCATCCACTGCCATTATGTTATTATTAGCGGTTGGTTCATGGAGATAAGCAGTAGGTGGCGCCAATTTTCCAGTTGTTAAACCAGTATACCATTTCAGAGGAAGAGGGTGCAACAAGATGATGTAATAAAACACATGCCAGTCGAAGCGCAAATGGTGAAGAACAAAGTAGAAAACAGGATGGAAATCTGACATTTCTGTTCCATCAGTGTAGAGGGAACAATGAAGAAACTGTCGGAGCTGAAACAGGTAAACAGTCGTGTGTGTTAAATGTTTGCTATGCCAGAACGTACTCAGAAAAAATCCTTCCATCTCAAATTTTAGTGTCCCGTTTAGCTGTAATACAAGAAAGATTGTGACCCTGCTTGAAAATGGACCAAGTACCACTACATCACACGCTTTGTTGCTCTGATTGGTTACGTCCAATCGCAAAAATGCAAAGGAACTAAGAGGTGTCAGACTCATTATGCCAGGCTAGGTTACACACGAGGGTGGGTAACATTACAGAAACATATTTATGATTAAAAAAGCTAAAAAGTTGTGACAAGACATATACTGTACATTGTATGTGTTACGCTCAACACACTCCCCGCACTACTCCCGCTGTTGGCACTGAATGTTGGCACGGGAGGTGAATCGCACGATATGAATGTAATTTCTAGGGAAACTGAAAAAATAGCAGTCATTAAGTTCTTTTTGCACCTGGTTTGCGCTGGAATACACATGCACAGGCCAAGAAGAGTTTTGTGGAAGTATGTAGAAGAATCGTTGGTCCTGAATAAAGGTTAAAAAGCAGAACTTTTCCTGGGGTAACGTTGCTGGAGTAAAACCTTTGACCTCCCCTGGTGTTGCCACCGCTGCACGTCAGCCTCCTGAGCTGTGCAGCGTGACATCTTGTAGAAATGAAAGTGGAGGATGGGGCGTGAAGCCTGATAACACACTGCTGCTGGACTCACCGTTCCCTTCTGTTATTGGCTGTGATAGATATCAATATGAGCAGATAAAATCAGTCATTTCACCGACCACACAGATGAAAGCGCTGCAAAGAACAGTCACTTATGACTGTATTATTACATATTGTGGGAAAAAAAAAACACATAAAGGAGGCCTATGTCTGTTTCCCTGATCACGGCTTTCTGCCTGCGTTTCATTAATGCACTATAAACCATCCAATATTGTTTGCGAAAGCCAATATTTAAATAGTGCATGTATGCAATAAATCCAGCAGCGTGTGGAGTTATATTAATAATAATTGCGCCTCATTTCTTCAGTCTCTCGCTCTTTTTTTATTCACCTCCCCCATGTGTTATTTCTTCTGGGGAGAAAAGGAAAATCAGTGAGTTTAAAAGTGAGTAAAAGTGTCTCTTTTCTGTGCCACAGCCTCATGCATGCCTGTTAATTTACCGTGCGGGGAAACATTATGGGGCCATTAGAGGCTCTTAAATTGGATTCAAGCAGGAAAGTCATTATCGTCCACATAAGGAAGATTTCAATTGAGAGTGCTTCATCTGATATTTGATATAACTACCATATTAGAGAGAAATGTTGGATCGGATTCTCAGGCAAAGATAATTCTCTGCAGCGTCGCTGGATTAACTTTATTTCACTTTAATAACAGTTGTGGATTCATTCATATCTTATTTCCCTGCTGAAAATGGGCCTATATATTTGTGTCCTTTAAGCAAAGAAATCAGTGTAGCTCAATAATGCCTCAGGATTTATCATTTCTATTTATGTCTTCGCAATACTGTGTGCAGAAATTCCTTAAACTACAATGCAGTCTCTCCATTTTATAGCTACTAACTCTTATTGCCTCAAAGGTTTGGAGATGCATAGAGAATGTCTTATGAGCAATGTCTTCTTTGACACACTCCAACTCAACAGTTAACTATTGTTAAGATTATGGCCACTAATATAGCAGCAAACAACTATTTCATGTCATGACACCTGTCATGAGTGTGAAGGAGTCTTAATGAATATTTATGACAAAGTTGACATTGTTTTAGATATGTTTGTCATGACAGCTTGACATTTTCAAACTTAAAGGGACATTTTACTCCAAAATAAAAATAGATATTCTTTCCCTGGTCTGCACTGCTATAACCTGACGCACCAGCTTGTTTGTTACAAACAGTGGTGGAAAGAGAACTGAAAATCTGTACTCAAGTACAAGTCTGAAAGTAACTAAGTAGGTTACATGTGTAATGCATATGTAAGTATAAGTAAAAGTACAGGCTTAAAAATCTACTCATAAAAGTACAAGTTCCACAATAAACTACTTAATTACAGTGATATGAGTATTTGTAATTAGTTACTTCCCCCCGGTTACACAGAACTATCTGAGAGGTCGTCCTTAGAAACTGTTTGGAGACACTTAGCAGGTGATTGGATGAACCATCTGTCTATCACCTCTAACACTGACTAACTTCAACCAATCAGATCAAAGTCTTGGCAAAGCCGAACAGGAGAAGAGCGAAAACATCGTCTCCATCAAGAAAAGCCTTCAGTGTTGTTCTTTGCACTTGTTTTAGTGATATTTAGCATATTTGCTGGCCATAGAGTAACTTTTTGTGGCCATGGGTTCTTTGGCCATGGCTAATGTTGGATCCTGCTCCTGATCTATTTATATGACATTTTTATTCACAGTACCATCAGGGAGAGGAATAAGAAATGGGGTGGAACTGAGGGTATGCAGGCACTGGTGGCACATGTTTTACAGTGCCTTCTAAGGTGCCCTTCCAGTGGTTAAAATGTAATGAAGTGACCTCTAAAGTGCCCTAGAATGTCCATCCAGTCGACAAACTTGATGAAGTGCATCATGAGTTTTCCCACAACATAGAGTGGGGGGCCCTTATTCTTTTTGCCTCTGCCCCTCAGACAGCCTGAGTCCACCACTGTATGCAGAGATCCATAGTAAGGTTCACTAGGACAACTGCATCATTCCAAACAATTTGCATCACTGTCTTTAAACTGGTCCTTTTGATGCCCAGTCTATGGGAAAACAATTCTGTGAGTTTGAGTTTCAAAGTTCCTCGACTGTATTGAGCTATACATGGTTTTGCCCCCACTCTGCAGCAGTGTAAGCACTGCAACCATCTCTTATCTCGCAGCCAGTGCTGGTGACGGAGTGGCATCTGTACTGATGTTCCTGCGGAGCCTGTGTTACAGTATAGGTGCAGGTCAGGCGTCTGTCACCCACAGCCATTAAACTCATTCTTTTGTTCTTGTTTATCTGCAAATGGTGCTGCATTCAGCACCGAGATGGTAACTTACTCCAGATGTCAGTGATAATGAATAGTGTCAAGGCATGATTTACTCCTGGATGACAGTGTCGAGGAAATACAGGGAGGGACTCTTTGATCCAGGAAACATGAGCTAATGGTACAACTGTAGTCCTTGTTGTTCTTGTGGGAAGGAGAGGTGGAAGGCGTCTGGTGGGAGCAGGAGGGGTGAGGGGGTGTTACATGGCCAAAAACACACTTGAAAGAGGCGCTCTTCTTCTTTTCCCTGTGGTACGTTGCTATCAGAGAGGATCTGTACACTTCCAAGGCACCGTCCTTCATGTGCCATGACGGTTATCACTGATGGCAGCTTCTTAGCGTCAGGCTACATGTTTTTGAACTGCTCCATGCTGCATTTGTTTGATCATCTGCCGATTTTGATTTCTGATCGCCATGTTGAAAAGATAATGATGTGTGTGTAGGTGTGTGTGTGTGTGTTGTTTGTGTGTGCCTCACAATGCAGCTTAAAGAGATAATCAGGGGACTGCTTCCTGCCAGAGTGCTTGGGAGCTTTACTTAGTCGCATGGTAACTGCTAATTAAATGAAAATGTCAAACGCGGTGCACTTGTAATGTGTGTCCGTGTGTGTGTTTGGACGCGTGTGTTTCATTCAGTGCCTTTGACCTCACGCTGGCAATGTCCTCTCATCATCAGGAGGGAAGATTCTACAAACACTAACAGGTTTCAGACGGGGCTTCAAGGAATCGTACGAGGAGGACTTTGAAAGGGAATTCAAACAGCTGCACGAGAGTGACAGCACTTATTTGTGAAAGTCTGACCTCTAACAAAGTAAAGTAAATCAAGTCCCGCTTTTACTTCACTGGCTTCAGAGTGGTGTCTCTGCAAAGCTTTTCCTCAGCAAACACACCAGTATTTAAATCAACCTGAGTGGGATGTATTTCACTGAGAATGAAACTCCAAGATCCATTAATAATTTGAGCATGAACATTATTTGAAGGAAAACTGAAGTTTAAAAACAGTACTTGACCTTTATGTTAACATTGCTCATTTTCAAGTCACAGACTTTGAAGAAGCATTCAGATTTAGTAGCTTAGTCTCAACTCAGGATTTACTTGTCACAAGAACCAACATGCATGTTGTTCTTGTGACAAGTAAATCCTGAGTTGAGACTAGACTTAGACTTAGTAAGTGCAAGCAGCTTATTCTGGCTGATATGTTGGTACATTTTTGTCAGGCAGTACCCCCTAGTGGACGTAGTAAGTATGACAGGAGAAGTATAAGAAGCAAGAAAGTTCACATCTGGAGGAGGTGTGGTAGATGGATGGCTCAAAAAGCACAGGATGTCGTAATATGCCATAAGATACAAGATCTCAGGCCCAAAAATGCAGACAGTGGTGATGCAGAAGCAGTTCAAATGTATTTTACTTAATACTAAAGGAATGTTCCCCAGGCTTACGCACTAGACTGGCTGGTTTAAACCAAAGATGAATCCAGAAAAAAGCAAGCTGACACAGAAACAGAGAAACAAGGGGACTAAACAGACAAACAACTAATTAGGCACAGGTGGAACAAATGGTAATCAAAAAGGGCAGGAAAAGGACAAAGACAGGAACTAAAGTCAAGACACATGAGGGAGGACTAGAACTACAAAACAGGAATTAACTAACAAAAGGCCCCAAACCATGATGAAGGACTTTAACTCAGGGGAATGGGAATTCAAGTCCTGTATGGAACAAAAAGTAAACATAGTTATTTAAAGTTCTGAGTAATCTAAAATTTCGTTATGGGAATGACATCCATCACACCACATCTGTAGCGTGAGTGACGTTACTTCCATCACATGACATACAGAACATAGTTAAAGGACCAAGTACTTTTTGTGCCTAAACTTAAGTAAACAGTGACCATTTTACAACACAAACTACATTTGTCACATGAGATATGTTGTGATGTCGCCTCCAACATCAACATCGACAATGTGACATACATTATGTAATTATTTTAAACCAAACCACAATCTTAAAGCTAACCAAGTGGTGGTTTCCATGCCTGTTCATATTCTCTTACTGACAAACCTGTGTTTTTATGTATTTACCATGCAGTATTAGAAAAGAAATTATAGCTTGCAAATTGACAACTAGCTAAGAAACTAGCTTTTGCCAGATTTACATTTATCTTGTTTAACCGAGCAGTAGCTAGCTACTTGTGTTAGCCAGTAGTTAGCTTCACAGTCCTTCAGGGCTGCAATTTGGCATTAAGATCATTTTATTTTATATTCATGTTGAGGTCATTTTGTGGGAAAAATGAGCTGACATGGGTCATGACACTGTGCACTGCAGCAGAAGAGTTTGACTGAACACCAATCAGCTTCTTAAACTTGAATTACGAAAATAAATGGATTTCTCCAAATTCCTGGTAGATGATTTTGATGTGAGACTGGGTGAACTCATGGATGTATAAAAGAGAACAACACCTTAAAGGTGGTGCAGAAGGACGCACAGATGCTTATGGATAAAAAGTGGTAGATTTCGGCATTTAAAATGATGCAACAGCAGATTGTGGGTATTCATCGATGTAATACTGTGCTTTGGACTAGATATTTCACAGGATTGGATTGGCTGGACTTTTGTCAACATAACAAGACAGCTTTTCTGGTCAGAGTATTATTGATCAATAGAATCAGAGAGGCTTTAAAGGTGATTTCCCTGAATTTCATAATTGTTTGTTTGATCATTGGTGGTATTTATTTACCTGCTCTTGTAATTATATCTTTGCATTGATCAAAATAAAAGAATCTTCGCCACAGATGTTGCATGAGTAGCCACTGTTAAATGCAGTAGTTTTGAACTTAACAGTCCATGTAATATGGGTCTACTTAAGACTGTGATGGACTGCCTGCCCAGACCCTTACACTGCAAACACGGCACAATTTTACAAGTTTAAATCAGCAAAATTAACTCCATGATGGTGTTAATTAATTCTGCACACTGAACATACACTGCTGAATTGCCTCTCTGGACTACAGCTCAACCAGCTGTGGTGCTATGGATTAGAAAAGGCTACAACATGTAGTGGACAGACAAGAAGAGGTCACAAGCTATGTCCTCATCACACCATAACTGATTTATCTTTTTCTTGTGTTTTTCTTCTATGTATAATGTGCCACTTATGAATGTGGTGCTATCTTGAGTTCTTTCCAGTGTGTAGTTACCTGTCAGAGACTTTGTGTGGTGGCACTCTGGGTCTGAAGCAGCATGACAGCATGACAGTCTGTCATGCCTCCTCACTTTACTCCAGTCTTACTTTAGCAACAAGAGGAAGAGGTGGGTTAGCCTCCAGCCTCGCTTCACTTACGTTCTTCATCCTCACACATTTCCTATCATGTCAGGTCTACATACAGATCAGCTGTGTGTGTTTTAAATAAAGTGGTCTGGAAAATGAAACTCTCTGACGCCACCAAGTTCAAGCAGAACTTTTCACTTATCCGGCCGACCTCTGCTGTACCCTCGCTGCTCATCACTTGTGTTTCTTTCTGGAGCCCAGCAAGGAAAGAAGGAGTAAAGGAGGGAAGGAAGAGCAGTAATTTAAATTTAGTACTAACTGTCAAGCGTGGGAGGATGCAGTACAATCAATCTGACTTTGATTGTCCAGTTCAGAGAGGAGAAGAAGGACAGACATTTCCCTTCAGTGTGGACTCTTCCTGCTATTTTAGGATGTGGACAGGACATGGAGGCTCCTTTTTGGCTTAGATGAGGTGTCAATCGATACATATTGCTAATATCTACATGCTAAGGGGTAGAAAGTGGAAGATTTAGACATTTAAAATGATGCAACAGCAGATTAGATAAACTAATTGGTAGGAACCATTAGATTCAACAAATTCTTAGACCTAAACAACAGAATAGTGTGGCAAAAGTTACGTGATGTAGTTAATGTTGGATAACAGCAGAATTCTGTAAGTTTTAGGCACTAAAAGTACTTGGTTAGGTTTAGGAAAAGACTGTGGTTTGGGTAAAAATAAGTACAATACGTATACCCAATGACAGAAGTCACATACAGTAGGTAATGTAATGTAATGTAACATAAGACATTAAAGAAGAATAAGAGTCCATGTTGCAACCGTCCTGATACTTTCGTCCTGGCCCTATCAATGATGCACAAGCTCCCAAAAGTTTGTTTTGTTTTTCTTTCTGTGAATGGATTAATGAAACGTTGGTTGCCAACAACTATTCACATGATAGATGTTCAAAGATGCCACCACCCAGGACAACTGCAACGGTCTTGAGAAATACACATCATCATACAGCAAATGTGCTGATTGTGTGGTGAAAACCAAGACAGAAAAATCTTTCCCCAACCAGAAAGCTTGAGATGGAGAGATGAGGGAGCCAAAGTCAGGTGACAAGGAAGCTCACGCCGCTGCCAGAGCAAAACTGAAAACTGATATCAAGGAGGCAAAGTGGAGGCATCAGCAGACTGGAGAGAGACCTCAACACCAACAACACCAAATATATATGGCAAGTGATTCAGAACATCACAGGCAACAAAAGCAGGAGCGATCCCTCATATGTGAGACCAGATGAGCTAAATACATTTTATATGACTGGTCAGCTGTTAGGGGGCAGCCATACAAATCTGATATCCTTCACCATCACCACTGGTTGATTTGGAAAGCCTGCTTGGACACTGGTCTACCTCTAGTCTTTGGATCAAACAGGCTAAATATGGACTTTTAATTGGGACAGTACTTGGACTGGTGATGTTTCACAAGAACACAGAATAAAAAATGCCAAGCCAGATAGAAAGGTAAGACAGAGAAAGAGCAAAAGAGGAAGCGGGCCAGAGAAAGTAATGAAGAGAAAGAAAAGATAACTAACTGAAAAGATGAAAGACAAAAAAAGAGTAAAAGAAGGAAAGTGTGAGACAAACTGAGTGAAAAGACAAAAAGAAAGGCAAAAAGAAAGGAAGATCAGAGGGAGACGGGTCATTTCATTACTTCCTCAAAGGATAAAAAGGCACAATTACCAAAAGGCCTTGTAGTCCCGCCCTTTTTCACTCTTTTTTTCCCGACTCTATCAGTACACCCCCCCATCCTCCTGTTCTTATTATCCAGCTCTATCAAGGTGGCGGTGCTTTCTTCTGTCCAGGCTGAATG